>CAMXCT020003190.1:0-185000 GCA_947184155.2 Cladocopium goreaui | reverse complement strand
TACCACATATATATATATAAACCTCATGTATACAAAATAGACAAATCTAAGACATACAATTCGGATAAGATAGATAAGACAGATAGTACAGATCAGATAATATAGATGATGTAAATAAGATTAGCTAAGATGGATAAGATTGACACTAGTGATAAGGTAAGATAAGAGAAGATAAGATAGATAAGGATAGATAAGGTAGATAAGATAGGTAAGATAAGGAAGGTCATACAGATAAGATAGATTAGATAGATAAGATAGATAAGTCAGATAAAATAGATAAGACACATTTTTATATATATATATAATTATTTACTGTATTTAAGATATTATATATATGTAAGACCGGTAAGATAAGTTAAGCTTGGTAATATAGATAAGATAGATATTGTTTCTTTTACATGAACTAAGCTAAGTAGATCACATAGCTCTTTCCCATAGCCATTGGCGCATTGCTCCAGGTCCTCTGGAGCCTTCCTCAGTGCCTTCGTAGAGGTTGTTCCGCCCGTGAACTTGGACGAGCCGGAGATCTCCCAACCGAAGTGGGTACCTTGGCGTTTCACTAAGGAATGGCTAGTGATGCTAGAGATTTCGCCTTCAAACATGGAGGGTTTGACCTTGGACAAATGAAGGTTTTGGCCTTTAACAATGGAGGGTTTGAGTAATGAAATGGAATTGTCAAGAATGACGGTCTAGAACAAAAATCGGCTAGTAAGTGGTGACCATTTCCCATGTGTAACTGCAAATGTGCCACTTTTTTCGCGGGTTATATTACATGTATTTACATGTTATCACCTACTAACTGGGATGCCACCCCGCATAGGGACTAAACCTTCATGTTCCGGTTAGTATGCAAGATTGGCCGTAGATTTACCATGATTCAGAGTGATTCAGCATTTGTTGGCTGAGATGTTCGAAACCCCAGTGCCTTTTGAGTTTTGAATTTCAATTTTGAGACCGACATTGGCGCGTGATGATTGGATATGATTGGAAGGCACTTAAACGTGGAATGAAAGCCTCGAACCTGTAACTCTTTCTGCTGTGGGTTGCAAAACAGGGCTACTTGTGCAAGGGTTCGCATTTGTACTAATATATGTGCTAATCATGTTCCATTTAGTTCCTGTAGAAATTACAGATCTCCCCGACATGTATGGTATGGGATACATTAATGTTCGCTGCTGATTAGTGTGAGGGCCCCCCCCAAACAATTTGAGGATACTCTATAACTCGCACTTTTTTTGGCCCCCCCTCAACATTTTTTTGGTTAATCAACTTAAGTAAGGATTTCAATTTGCTTTCAATTTACTTTCAATTGATTTCAATTTACTTTCAACTGATTTCAATTTACTTTCAATTGATTTCAATTTACTTTTAATTGATTTCAAATTACTTTGAACTGATTTCAATTTACTTGCAATTGATTTCAATTTAATTTTAATTGATTTCAATTTACTTGCAATTGATTTCAATTTAATTTTAATTGATTTCAATTTACTTTCAACTGATTTCAATTTACTTTGAACTGATTTCAATTTACTTTCAATTGATTTCAATTTACTTTTAATTGATTTGAATTTACTTTCAATTGATTGCAATTTACTTTTAATTGATTTCAATTTGTTTTTGTTTTTTTACTCCCAAAAGTTGGTGCTCACAATAGAGTACCATCCAAACAATTATAATATTCAGTAACTGGGCCACTCATGAGGTACCCCCTCGAAAAATTGTCTGGATGCTGTTTTTTAATAAGGGTTTAATAAGGCATCTAATTATTGGGAAACCTTGCATTTTAGAGCTTTAACACAACTATGGCTTTCTAAAGTAAAAAGACCAGCTTTACCCAAAGAAAGTTGGAGAAAGGGTTTTGTGTTTTTTTACTCCCAAAAGTTGGTGCTCACAAAAGGGTACCATCCAAACAATTATATTATTCAGTAACTGTGCCACTCATGAGGTACCCCCTTGAAAAATTGTCTGGATGCTGTTTTTTTTTAATAAGGGTTTAATAAGGCATCTAATTATTTGGGAAACCTTGCATTTTAAAGCTTTAACACAAATGCGGCTTTCAAAAGTAAAAAGACCAGCTTTACCCAAAGAAAGTTGGAGAAAGGGTTTTGTTTTTTTCACTCCAGAAAGTTGGTGCTCACAATAGAGTACCATCCAGACAATTATATTATTGAGTAACTGAGCCACCCATAGTGTAAATAATTAATGAAAAAGGAAGCAATTTTAAAAAAATATAGAAAGGAAGCAATGAAAAAAATGAAACAAGAGTAAATAAGAATAAAATAAAAATAAAAAACAAAAATAATAATTAAATTGAAATTAAATATACATATATAAAATAAAAACAAAAATAATAAATAGAAAAATAAGCAATAAAGCACTTGGGAAAAAATAAAAATAGAAAAACAAATCTGGAAACAAAATCTCACAATAGAGGCTCCCCCCCAACAATTAGCATGTTACTGAGTTAGGAGCAGGACATTTCTCACAATAGGGTACCATCTCTTTAATCGGGTGCAAACATTATAGCTCATCGTTTTAATGAGTGGGTGGCATGCTCATGACAAACCAGGAATGCAAAGACGTTACCTTTACGATCACGGTCGTCAACCAGAAGGAGGTGGCAGTGCGGGATATATAGGGGGAGTGCGCGCGGTGGCTTTCAACAGTGGAATCCTTGAAGTGGCCCGTGTGTGAGACTTCAGCATAATTTTGATCACTATATATATATATATATACATATATGCAGTATTATTATTTATGTAAACTCTTTACTGAATATATAGTCGCTACCAATACCTGCATATTGGCATATATATAATATGTGTGTGTGTATGCGTGTGTCTGTGAGTGTGTGTGTGAAGTTGTATCAATGTGTATGATGTTGATTGATGTTGCATTTTTACATGCAAGAGAAATAATGTGTGTTTGTGAATGCGTTTGTAAATACATACGGGAACATAGACTACACACATATATATATATATATACATGTATACATACGTGTGTGTGTGTCTGCATGTTTCCAGTCTCCACTGCATTTGAGGGCACCGTTTCTGTTAGACTGTTAGGCGGTATGATTTCTCGCGTGCTTACAAGCCTAACCCTCAAGTCCTCCACAAAAAGAACCTGGACGCATGCTACAGTGCAATAGACATGTTTCGCAACATGCGTGGCAACTTACCAGAGCATCTTGTTCGGTCACCAGCCATCCAACACCTCTTCTAGGGGGATGATGATACTGTTGATGGTGCAATTATATATATATATATATAATATGCACATATGTTTATAGACGTATATGCATATATAAACACATACCTATGATATAGTGCATCATATAGTACCATGTATAGGTGTATCAACACTCAAACAGATAGAAATAGATCTCTAAATGTGTTTATATGCCTACAATGTCAAAAAAAATCGGAAACATCGGAGTTGTTGGCAGAAATCACTCCTCAATATTGTCAATACGAGCGCCATCAAACTGGGTTTGTTTGAACATCGGCGCCACCAAATTTGATGGTTATTAATGTTTGTTTCCATTGAAATGGCAAAATTCATGTGTTCAAATCGTATGATTAGATATGATTATATAAACATGCGATGTGTTCTGTACAAATAACTTGTGCATTTTTGCCAGCACCTTTGAAAGCCTGGATTGTGTAACATTGGCCAATCGAGGCTGAGCACAGCATATGCAAAACCGAAGACAAGTTCTGCTTCACCCCTCAATTTCTCGACCGCGGTTGGCACGATATGGTACCGATCAGCCTTCTTCGCTCCTCAGATCTAGGATTCGCCGCTTGACAATGGGCGGCCAATGGGTCATGTAAACATGGGGTTGGTTGAAAATAGGGTACCTCCCAAAAGAAATTGATGGTTGACCACCATTTTCCTCACAAAGAGTGCAGTACCAGATATCTTTGGTACTCCAGATCAAAGTCAGTGCCAAGATGTTGGGGGACCTGCAGGTTGATTTTGAATGGCGTGGTGGCGGGGTGACCATCTGATAGTCGAAGAAATGGCAGTGGAAAATTCCAACTTTCAATGGGAACATTCGACTGACAGGTCGAAATTGAGTCTAAACATGTTGCTGCAAATGGATGTGCATATTCCTTTCTCATCTCCATGAAATCTTGAGCAATTACCCACCTCGTACTGATTTCATGGAAACAGTAGGACAAAAGATCCTGTCTTTATTGCAGGAGATAGAAGCATTTGCAGTCCAATTCTATGAGTTTCCGTGCCACGGCTGTAAAACTACGTGTAATCATATATATATATATAATTATTATATATATATTATGTTCGCAGCAGGTCTACAAGCTATGGTGGATGAAGCCCATCCCTTCTAATGATTGGTGAATAGGGATTCCCAGCTCACAGATGCTGATAATCCCTAAATCTATAGAAAGGGTAGGAGAATCTCCAAACTCATCAACCCTATCAACCCTTCCAACCCTGGCTTTTTGTATCCAGGTGGACGAAGAGCATAAAATTCATTTTCACGCAGAGGTTTGTGGCCTTCCTTTGGCCACACACCAGCAGCATCCCTTCGATTCGCTGGACCTCACTGCAGAGATCAAACCCTTGAAATTTCACTTGGCATCAGGGCCCCCCTTGTTCTTTGACCGGAGGTTGCTGACAGCAAGATGTGAATATTTTCAGATGCTTAGATGCAGGCCTTAGGGATAGTAGGAAAAACGGTGCTGGTTGGTGTTTTTTGTCGTGTTAGTTCAGCATGAAAGTCTCCGGCAGTGGCCGCAGGCAACTTTTCAATGTAACTTAAGCAGCCTTTTGTGCTTGTAAATATTGCCAGACCAAATGTATCGCAAGAACTTGATATTTGTTCCCAAGCCATGACTCAATGGATTGCAGATCATTGAAACATCATAGGCAACTGCCCAGGGCCCATGGCGAAAAATCCCAAGGAAGATGCTGAACGAATCCTCCACTTGGTGGGAGTCCTCGGTTGGTGAAGTGGACCTCCGGTCGGACCCCAATGCATCACAAGAGAGTGTTTCGGCAGTTCTGAAGTTCCTCATGACGGATGCTTGGTTTGGGGGGAGTTCATTTGCAGGTGTTTTGTTGTTTGTATAGCTTAATGTTTGGTAAACCCTATTTCATAAACCATTCCCAAAATCACCATGAATGGGTGGTATAGATACAGTGACATTAGATAACCATCCCCCCCATGGTACTTGTTTATGGCCGCCAGGGTTTCCCACGTTAGTCACTCTCTGTCGTCTTTTCTGGGTCGGATAAGCCCATCATGATGTCATGACCTGGAACTAAACTGAGCTTTTGAGTTCAGTTTCAAAGCTCAAGCATACATATATATATATATAGTCACATCATATCATATCATTATCATATCATATCATTATCATATCAAATCAAATCATATCATATCATATCATATAGTTCAACAAGAACTTATGTTATATATTTTAATTGAGATTATATATATATCAAGTCTTTTAATAATATTATATAGCCACATATTTACCCAATAGAAATAAATATAAGTTATAATCAGTTATATAAACCACAATAGGTTATACAACAACTTATATAAATCAACCAGAAAAAGGACGTCTTCGACCCCAAAGACGACGTTCCTCTGGGTCTGGCCGTGCGTGCCCTGGCGGACCGCTTCTGCATCACGGAGCTCACGAAGCATGCGGATGCCGCGTTGACGTCGCTGCTCACGGAGGACGTGGGTCACCCTCCAGGTCTCCGGACAGAAACCACGTGAAATCCATTGAAATCCTGGTTTTTGATGTGGTTTTATATTTGCTGTACATGTTTTGTGAACTTATCCCGTTTCTTTTGTGTTGTTTTATAATGTTTTATAATGTGTTTTTATTTTCAAACAAAATAATATTTACATGGTTTCTAATATGTTTTTTTGATGTGGTGGGTGTTTAATGTTGTTTTCGTTTTTGATGATCGTCAACTATATATATATACACATTTATTATCCAAAAAATGAGCTGTTCATGCGAAAGGGGCTGGGAACATCTGCCAAAATACGACACAATTTTGTAAACTGCATAATCATGCGCAACCAATGTGGCAATTACATGTAAGTACCTCATTTAGATTTTGACCCATTCCCATATGCTGAATCTGGGCTGTAGAGTTAGGACTGGAAGTTTCTGAAGGTATTGCTGGAGGCTTATGGCCTCAATGGCTTACATTTCTTCATACCATGTATGTACATGGAAGGATTGACGGATGGATGGATGGATGGAGGGATGGATAGATTCCATTGAACCAGAAGAAGTCTTGATCTCCGCTTGCGATCCCACATTGAACCACTGATGCATTCATATTGTTCAGTCCATGTCAGTCCGTGCAGGACAATGTCCTTACCCTTCTATCTCAGTCGCTGAACACTGGTAGCCAGGTGCGGGCCATGGGTTGCGGTTAATCAGTCCTCAAGAGCATGTCACATTGGCAGCAAGCGTTGGCGAACATGTGAAATTTCAAAAAAACAAGACCCTACTCATAAATCAATGATCAAAGTGCGATGTTCGTACTTTTAATGGTTTGAATGATCCCATTTCCAGATTTCCAGCGCTGGTGGGGTGTGACGCTTGGGACTAGGAGTGATCTCTAAACAGGCCATGCCTGATATGGTAAGGAACTGACCTGAGAACATGCCACTGGCACCAACAAATGATTTGAACGTATAAGACTCATGTGCACGCGGCATATCTTACTAGATGCTGCATAACCTAGTTTGTTTTGCATTTGATTATATACGTTTCTTCTGCTGCATGTAGAAGTTCGCGTTGTTAATTTATGTATGCTTCTTGAAGTCGAAGCTAGGTCATACATGGTCATACCATGTCATACCCATGTGTGCCCCACCATATCCTCAGTGCATTTATTCTTTTGAATGGACATTGCATCATATTGCATCCCAAATCTTTCCCAACAGAATGGTTTGGACCAAACCTTCCTAGCCCTTCCACCCCAGGTGGAAGCAGCCTGTTGGCAGATGTTAGAGTCCAACACTGGGCTGCTGGTGAAGCACCAGGCGATGCTGGACCAGTTGATCGAAGAGCATCCTGAGTTGGCCAAAATGTTGATCCTCATGGGTCGGAAGGAAAAGCTGTACATGGACTTCGTAGACCAATTTCAGTGACGCTTCAAACAAAATCCCTCAGTAGTTTCAGTGCTGGTAACGGAAAAAGAAGTCTTTTCGAAGATTTCGAAGCCATGGCTTCTAGCTTGATCTAGCTTGTGGGTGCTCATTGTTGAACTCCGTAGAAACTAAGGAGGGTTCTCATTTGGGGTGAAAGTTTCAGGCCTTCTGCAGTATTGTTGGGACTTCAGCCGGCGTAAGCGGCATTTCACCCCAGGGGCAGCAAAGATTTGCCCTTTGGATTTGCACAGACAGAGGCTTCTGCAGGTTTGGGACCATTGAAATGGGATGAACATGATGAACATGATGAACATCCATAAATTACCATCTTTTGGGATGTGAAGAAACAACATCGACACATGTATAGCGTGTATAGCGTGTATATGCATGATGCTATGGGGCGGAAAGCGATGGTTTGACATGGTTTGGCAGTCCACGTCCTTGATGTGAAGCTGATGTTACAGTATCTTACAGTGATCCCAGGCCGCCGCAGGCATGTGGAGCAGGGCGGCAGGGTGTGCCCCTGACCTGACCTGCCAGGAGTTGAACTCAAGCGCATCCGGAGCAAGATCACCATTTTTTGAATGACGCAACCATGCGCAACCATTCAACTTGATGTGCATAATTTTTCATGACAACTGCGGTGAAACAGCTAAATCAACATAGCGAGAGCCCTAGCTATGGACAAGCAGAAGCTGATGTGAAGAGGTTGGGGCCACCAAAAGACCCGAACGGGGGCAAGATCGTCTTCAAGCTCCCGCAGCCTCGCCCCTCAGCTGTGAAGGTTGGTTGATCTCCCAGATTCCCAACCATCTCATCGCAAGGTGCCTGCAGGGGGCCCACTTGATTAGTCTAGCAGACTTCCCCAGTCAGGTTTGTTCAAAAGATGCCGGAGATTTATTGGTGAATGAGCTATGCATAAACATGTGAAGATCTTGTCTTTTACGGTAAATATTTACATGTTTACAGATGATTTGATAAGTGTCACAAGAGATTGATAAGTCCAGGTGCCAACGCGGGGAGTTCCTTTGATATGCCATGTCATGCGCCAGTTCACACCTTCCAAGATGTAATTACAGATTGAATCAGTTTTAGTTCGGCAGCACATGGCTTTCATATGAAAGGCTACTCTAAATGGGCAAACAGCATTGAAATCCCTTGGCCAAGCTTCTATGGGGCACATGAACAAGCTTTGCCTCTTGCCTCTGCATGCCATTGAGCTTCATGGAGTGCGGCAAAAAGAGTGACACCTTGCAGTCATTTGCAGTCGCAGGCAGGTTGTTCCAATAGTTCTGGTTGCACATTGACTGTTCCATTCTCCGCCTCATCCATCCCAGATGGTCCTTCACCTCCAAAAATCATTTGCCAAAGCCACTTTGTGCATGATGGGATTTGATGGGCATGTTTGTGCCATTTTGCATCCACTTGCTTTATGTTCTTGTGAATATCATTTTCCATATATGGGTTGGATGACTCAAACCGAACATGACTTCTTCCTGCTCAAGCAGCTCCTTGAGCTTTCAGAGGCACCGGCCGGCGCGCTTCGGCCATTTGCCCCCTATGGGCCAGACACGCAGCGAGAAGATTGTCTTCAAGCTCAAGAGCCCTCGCCCCTGGACAGCTGTGCAGGTTGGTTAATCCCCCCATCCAGATTCTCAATCATATTATCACAATGCAAGTACGTGGGGGCGTGTTTGGCGGACAGTCACGCATCCATCTAAAATATTTAAATGTGTTCAGACTATGCTTTCTCGATAAGGTTGCAGTTGCAGATGTTGCACATGATTCACACAAGTTAGCTCCCAAAGTATATTCCAAAATCACGCGGCAAGGAAGGTGTTTAATTTTATATCCGTATAATTATATGGAACATGGTGTTTCGCAGACAGAGGGGCTGCTGTATCAAGCACCACAGCTTGGCAGCAAATTGATGGATGATCGAGGCAGGGTGAGATGATTGCTTGGCCAGAGACATCGGTATATAGAAGGGGTCATGTGGACATCCTGGCATGCAATCAGGAACTCACTTGCTCAGCTGTTTTCTCCTATGAGCAACGTGTTGCCCACCCATTGGTCCATTGCAATGTTTTCTCTCCCTTTACACCGAGGCAAGTACAGCGAAGGTGACTTTGTATACTCTCGGACCATGGGACCACCAAGATCTTTCAAGTGGCGTTTGAAAGTTTATCCCTCTGGCACTTTGGGTACTGCGTGCCTTGATAGCAATAGGCAATGCATGCTTTCACAACACATCTAGCCTAAGCAGAGGTGCAGTCCGTGCGGAGCCAGCGATATTGAATCCCTCCCAAAAACAAAATCCATGGAGGTGCATGTTGATGGAAACACTATCACATGTTTGACGTATTTAAACCGTGTGGGGCGCGGGCTGAACATGATTCTCCATATGGCCACTCATGGGTGGGTAGGCTCTTAGGCTCTTAGGAGATGTTTGAATGTAGACAGAAGTATTCCAATAAAGCAGTTGGTGCATCATATGAGAAGGGATCGAGATTTCAAAGCTATGAGAAATGCCAGGAGTCAGAACGGCAAGAACCTTTCGGCCTTTGTGGAGGTGATATCCCCATCAAGCGACATGCCCATGTGGGTATCTTGCTTAGAAATTGAAGGATTTTGATCGAAAACCATAGGAGACTATCGAAATCTTTGGTGAGCTGAACTGCTGAGCGGTTTTGAGTAACATTCCTGGGAGGTATCAATTTGATTAAATTTGTTTACGTACAGCTTATGTTCATTTGAGATGTGGTCAAAATAAGCGTAGACTACTTTAAAGTAAGGGAGGGTCCAATTGTGTTGAGAAAGTGCACCAAACCATGTAAAGCGATAGGCTCCCCCAAAAAAGCGATAACTTGTAACCATATGAGAGTGCATTAAACTTGGTGTAAACCAAGCAAATGTTGTTGTGTGCCTTCAAGCGATGTGCAAAATTGATGAAGAAAAATCAACCTGCAGTGCCCACGTCCCTTGCAGTTGCCATACCATTTATTGTCCAAGGTCTGAACCGTTGCTTTCTGCAGGCAGTTGTTTTTTTCTCCCAGGTCCCTAAGCAGTAGAAGTAAACTCAATTAAACGCAACCGAATTCTGAATTGAATTAAAACATAGTGTTAAATCTAATTCTGAATTCCGTTTATGTGCTATAATTACCGTACTTAAATATGAATTGTGTATTCCTTTCTTTCCTTTTCTTTGTTTATCCTTCCATTTTCCTCTCTTACTTTCCTTTGGAATTCTGAAGTAAGTCAAATTTGATTTTGAATCCAATTCTGCGTTTATTTATTTTATTTCCATTTTGTTTGATTTGTTCTTTCTTCTTCCTTCGCTTCCTTTTCTCGTTCTTTCCTTCCTTTTTCTATTCCTTTTATTTTTTCAATTGTCCTTTTTGTTCCACATTCCCTTTTCTTTTCCTTTCTTGATCATCAAGGTGTTCTAATTTAGCGATAAGCTAGCGATAACCTTTTGTTGGAAAAGGAACCCCGGACGAGGGATAGACTCATTTGATCCCAACAAGAAGAACTCAACAAAAAAGCGAACAGGTTCTCAACCCTAGCCTTAAGCACTTCTTCATAGCTACGAACGCTTCTTTATTGGAACTATGAGGTCCCATTTTCAATTTCTAGAGCTTTTGAGCGGGGAAGTGTGGCGTTTTCTGACGCCATGGCTTATCAAAGAGGGACAACTGCGAGGTGACTGTTTTTCGTTTTCATAGAATTAGTGATCTTACAACCGTTGGGAACCATTGAAAGAGTCTAGGAATGTGCTTAGATAGCTCCCAACATGGTTGCGAACGCAAAGACAACGAGCACCCCTTAATCCATTCCCAGCAGTTTAGAGATCTGAGTCCGTGAAGCCAATTCCGCTGCATGTTTGCATTATTTAGTGTTGATTTGAACAAAACACTGTAAAGCGATAGGGCTCCCCCAAAAAGCGATAACCTATATTTTCGTACCAAGCATCAACAATTGATTTTGACAGTGGCTCGTCTGTTTTCCAGATGGCTGGACACTAGCAACCAGGAATGCAAGTCTGTTCGCTATTTGATCTTGGCCATCAACCGTGATGAGGACACGGAGGAAGATAGTGTGCTCAGTATTATTGATTGGACCCATCTTTTCACAGTGTTTTCATTGCTGTGTGGAAGCAGCGGCATTTGCTGATCCAGACTAGCTCTTGTAAGTCTTGGGGGCTCATGACATCCCATCCCGTGATGGCAAATTACATCTTTTTCCCGCGGTGCAACGGGCGTCCGACGTCCAAGCATGAGCACAACGACCTTGCAGAGGAGAACACCATTTGCAAGATGGATGCATTCACTTTCAACGCGCAGAAAATCGACCGCGGCTGGCATTGCATCGTACCTATCTCCCTTTTGGCCGATTCATTTTACGGATTCGTGGCTTGGTGGAAGACTGCAGGCATCGGTGGTTTCCAGTTGATCGCAGAATAAAAGTCACGAAAGCTAGCGTCAGCTAGCTGGAGTCTTCTTGCTTTAGCAAGTATTGGGGGGGCTGCTCAAGGACATCACGTGATTTTTCACGCGAAAGGCCCCCCCCCCACCACCACCACCATCACCACCATCACCATCATCATCATCATCATCATCATCGTCATCATCGTCATCATCATCGTCATCATCATCGTCATCGTCCTCTCCATCGTCCTCGTCCTCGTCCTCGTCATCATCATCATCATCATCATCATCATCATCATCATCATCGTCGTCGTCATCGTCCTCGTCATCGTCATCGTCATCGTCATCGTCATCATCATCATCATCATCATCATCCTCGTCATCATCATCATCATCATCATCATCATCATCATCATTCATCATTCATCATTCATCATTCATCATTCATCATTCATCATTCATCATTCATCATTCATCATTCATCATTCATCATCATCATCATCATCATCATCATCGTTATTCAATTACATTTTATCATTATTGGCAATTATTGTCATTATCACGAAAGCTAGCGTCAGCTCGCTAGAGTCTTCTTGCTTTAGCACGTATTCCGGGGCTCCCCAAGGACATCACGTGATTTTTCCCGCGAAAGGGCCCCCCCCTGCCCCCTCCCCCATATATATCATTGTTATGGGGTAACTTGGTGGTTAGCGCAATTTGTTGGTTCCATGTCATTGTTTCTTTCCCGCAGCATTTGATTTTCATAGTTTCCGGTTAAGTTGGATCTGTAGTTCGAATTGTTTGTTTTGACGTAGCATGGCACAGCCTGTTGCACCAACAGATGACTCCTCTGCTGGAACGCGTGCGGCGCGTCGTTTGAATCAAGATTACATGAAGATGTATCAGTTCCTGTCTCTTGGTGTTTGGCGACATCTAGGCAGTTCTGAAAGCCAACGATCAAAGGCAGAAGTTTTGTGTGAATTTCTGTATTTGAATCTGGAGATGAGACTGCCTACAGAGCCAACACTCGGCATGATGACGGCATTGGTGGTCAGCAGCAATCCAGAAGTCAGATCGTTTGACTTGCATACTGCCCTGCAGCTTGTTCGATCAACGTGGAAAAGTACTTTCAAGAGATTGGAGAAGAACAACGCTGAAAGGATTGATTTGCTGCCCACATTGCCTGCTACCTTTGCGGAATTGCCACCCCGCATTCAATCCAGATTGTCAGACCAGGTTGCAACACAGGATGCTTGGCTTCTGACGGAAGGTCAGCTGGCTGTCTTGCAGCGGCGCGTGAAGCTTCGGGGGCATGGGCAGCAGGCAGGTGAGTCTGGTGCAGGTGCGCATGAGTTGGCAAATGCGCTTTTAGCTTTGCTGCCTCCAATCTCTGCGGGAGAGTATAGGAAGCGGGAGCAGGGTGGCTTGAAAAATCTGCAGATTTTTTCACCGCCTGCAAAACGTTCTCCTGCGTTGCCAGCTGGTTCGCGTGCATCGACGGCAGAAGCTGCAGCTTCTTCGCGTAGTCTGGGCACACATCGTGACCGGCTTGCTTTAATGGACTGCCCTGCGAGGGCACACGCAAGCACGTCTGCGGGACGTGATGGGGATCGGCACCTGGTGGAGCAGCCTGCGAGGCAGCTCGGTGCTAGCGCTATGGGAGCAGGAGCGCCCCTGTGTGGGACGCAGGGGGATGAAGTGGTCCTGCGTGGGCCATTCATGCAAGCGCCAGTATCCGGTCAATCTGTGGCTGCGCATGAGACTTCCCGGGACGGGAACGTTTCAACGCCAATGCGAAAGACTGTGGCTGTGGGCAAGTCTTCGCCGTTTCCCTGTGAGGGCGACTTTCTGCGTGAAAGAGACATCGAGAAGGCACCGTGCATGAAGCGGCCGGCTGCGAGCCGGAAGGAAACGACTGCGTGTCGCCGTGGGTTGAAGCGCCCTGCTGCGGCTGGGCCCATGGAGAAAGCTTCGGGAAGCCAAGCGCTCGATCCCGAAGGCAAAGATCTGAGCAAGCCTGGGGGCAAGAAAGGACCTCCTGGCCGGGTCGCCAAGTCTAGCGGCAAGCAGCCAGCCAAACATGGAAAGAAAAAGATGAACTCAGCGAAGCTTGGAACGTTGAAGCCGTCCAAGCCTGGTGGCCATAAGGTTGAGCATACTTTGGAATACAAGAATTATACCTTCTCAGCGAAGGGCTATGGGCAGTGCAAGGTGGAATTTTATAGCGCCAAGTCGTATATTCGACAGTGGCTGGAAAAAGAGAAGCGTTACGTTATGATTATTGGAGATTCAACTGCCAAGCATCGTGCTGTGTGCCGAGCGCTTGTGAAGCAGGTTCAAGCAGGAATGACTCGCAAAAAGCTTTTGGAACTGCGTGCTACACTGCAGGCGCGCATCTAGGTATGTCAAATTTTGATCTCAGAAAGAGATCCAACCGGTATCGATGTCGCAATTGGGGGGTATAAAAAGAGCTGTGACTTTCAAGTGGCGGGTCTGGGACAATGGAAATGGCGGAATACAGAAATACAGAACATGCATAAATAAACCAGTTAATATTTTTTTGCATGTTGATTTAATTTTAAAATGTATCTCTATATATTTATACATATATATCATATATATCTGAAAAAAAATATATATATATATATGAATATATTGGATGAAACTTATTTTGTATATACATATATATATATAATACATGTATAATCATGTGTACGTAATTATATTTTACGAGTGAAGAAATGTAGTATGAAAATAACCGCTGCATATTATGTCACTATTTGTTTTTGTATGCATACAATTCATACATGCGTTGAATGTCATGCAGCATGGGGCTCAAACTAGAGGTTCCTCTGCGGAACGTCGCTGCGGTGTGGTGGAGGCCGGATCTTCTCAGCAGAGTGCATGTTTGATTCCAAGTGAGCATGCATATATTATTTAATCCGTCAAATATAATCTAGATTGTCGCCTCCTCGCATTGCTCGCAGGTTGGCACCGCTGGAAATGTCCCCTGCGGGTCCAGAGTGCACAGAGAGCTCCGAAGAGTCAGTGAGCGAGGAGGCGAGCCCTCCCCGCGATGCACCTGGCACCACTGCCAAAGCCAAAGCTGCTCCCCCACGGTCTTCGAGTGAGACTAGCGCCGAAGAGTCGAATGAAAGCATGGAAGTGGCTTTGGTAGAGGCGCGTGAGGCGCGTCGCGCACGAGCTGCTGAATCGGAGACACCATGGCGCCCCCAGCCAGATGAAGGGAAAGGACGTGGCAAAGGCAAAAGGGCAAGCCATTGTCAGTATTGCTGGCGCCCGCTGACAAGTCATCCGTCCGGGCAGGATCAGCATCAGTGGACCTCGCTGCAGTGCTTGCAGTGGCAACACTACCTACGTGGTGGTGTATCCTGGCAGGAGGCGCGCGAGATGGCGTGGCGCACCAAAGCTGACAGGATGAACCCTGACGCCTACATCCCACCACATCCGGACGCTGCGGGCTCCGGAATTGTGCGCCGCGAGTCCGTGGTGGAGCCGCCGCCGCCACCTCCTCCGAGCCGGAAGACAACTGTGCGAGAGGAAAGCCATGAGAAGGCGGCGCCCTCTGCGCGCAAGAAGGACGCAACCAAGAAGGAGAAGAAGCACAAGAAGGAGAAGGATCGCAAAAAAGACAAGAAATCAAAGCGCCATGTGACCCCGAGCCCCGAGCCCCGCCCTCGTCGCAAGCGTGATCCGCGTGATCCCAGCCCAGATGATGATGGCCACAAGAAGTCCCGTGCGGTGCCTACTGTGCACCGGTTGGATGCGACCACATGGGTCGTCAAGCTCAAGTGAGACTACAGGTCTCAGCTGCGTGGTCTTTCAAAGCACAGCGCCATTCCCTGCGGGGGGGTGGATTACAGTGAAAGCCGCGGCCGCTGACCGCATATAGTTCCCATTGCGGTCTATAGATTTTTTGTTGTTCTTTGGTTTCTGCTTCTCGCATATAAGTTCAGAAAAAGGGTGCATGCAAATATATATGCTGGAACAAAGCAGAAACTGGAGGCAGGACGCGACGCAGATGCTTCGGCTGTAGGAGTGGTAAAGCTCCGAGGGATGAAGCAGGTGCGACAAAAAAGGACTTGCTGCTTGGTGGTTCTTTTCTCATGCTAATTGAAATAAAATATATCATGACGGTCCCATAATGATATAGTGTTTTTTAACTTGTGGGTATGTCGGGGGAATGTCGGTAACATGTCGGTAACGTCATCTAAACGTGGTAAAATGAACGTGTCGGTGAGATGTCGGCTCTGCATGTGCTAATTAAAACAGATGATGAAGTGGCATGTCGGTGAGATGTCGGTGAGATGTCGGTGACTCGTGCTGACGTTGTGTATCCGCAGCCATTTTTGGATCGAAGCGTCTTCGTCGGTGTCTGCCTCTGATAGGGATGTCCGCAGCCAACGTGGCAACTGAGACGGCAGACACTGCGCGTGCCTGTAAGCTCTGCAAGCGGGAACTGCCAGCCTCCGCTCCTGGCCGTCTGGTTGGCAAACAATGGACATGCCGGCACTGTTTGAGCATGGAAACGTTGCTGTATCGTCACTTAGGCCCGGCAGATCAACAGGGCTGGTCGGCTGCGGGCCGGGATGATTTTTTCCGGAAGTCTGCGCGACTGGAGACCGGAAATTATCGTTGGGAGACGGTGAGGACGATGGTTATCGAATGTCAGACTGTCGAACGCGTCCGCGAAGAAGGCAACAAAGTCAAGGCTAAGGCCTTACCCATGGACGTATGGCTGGCTAAGGGCTATGCCAGAGAGGCGGTGCTACAGTTTCCGAGCGAAGACTGTCCCATCCTCGGCCCGTTGTATGCGGTGCCAGTCAAGGAGACGACACTTAAGGAGATCAAGCGCGCCGTGGAGCAAGAAGTGCAGAGGAAGGAGCAAGCCGCGAAGAGCAAGGGGAAGCGCAAGCAAGAAGGCGAAGAGGATGATCAATGGGATGTGGTTCCGGAACAAGCCAAAGGTTCCAGCAAGGGCGCTGCGAAGGCGCCAAAGGTTTCTGGACGCTGCGAAGAGAAAAATGCAAAGTCTTTGGAGAAGGAGCGAGAAAAGCAAGAGAAATGCAATACGGAAATGAGCGCATTTGCTGCCCGCGCGGCAGCTGCCCTGTCCAAGAACTTGAAGCAGCTGGAGTCTGTACTTGCGCAGTGCAATAAGGCCAACATCGACTCTGAGGACGTGGAAGCGGCGAAGCAGGCACACGCCCGCGCGGCGACATGGAATAAAGCGGCTGGTGAAATGCTCGGCGTGGCTACAGCCACGAAAGGAACAGGTGCGAAGCTGCCAGAGCTAAAATTTGGCAACAAAGATCTGTCTGAATACTGCAAGGCCACGGTGGAAGTCCTGAAGTCGCTGCGCGCGGCGTTGAAGGAGAGCAAGGAAGCTAAGACGAAGGCAGTAGAAGAAAAGAAGGCGCAGCAAGCTGCGGAAGAAAACAAGTAGCGTAGCTTGCACATATCCGGTGCGCACCTGACGCACCAATTTTGGACAGCGACTCTGGGGAGAAGCGGGAAAAAATAGATCGCAAATGTTGAGTTGAACCACAGTTGTGTCTATATATATATATATATGTAGAAATTGGTTTTATTTGTTTTAAAAATGTCAATACTATTCGAAAAGACTTCTTTCAGTGTTGACAGCATCCTTTCTCCTCTTTCACAGTGCACGCACACTATCATATAACCCTGCATAACATATATTTGGGCTCAAAGGATTTAAGCAACATGAGCAGGAAACGGTCTTTGTCCGAGAAGGAAAGAGATAACTTGCAAAAATGTCTCAAAATTCCAGGCATCTCTGAGGAACATGTGCGACAAGTCTGGAATATTGCCGGGGAGCTGCGGGAGGGTGCCTGCGAGGCATCTAAGAGACAACTCTACAACGTTGTGCGTCAACGTTTCAATTGTAGCGCATCATGCTTTATGGAAAAAGAAGCGGTGCTGCTGGATGACACTAAGACGTCCCTGATGGTTCTTGACCTTCCTCGAGCAATCCAAGCACTGGTTGACAAAAGCCCTGCGTGGGCCCGAGCCATGCGAGAAGCGCATGCGGTTGGCCATGGTCAACTGACGGCCCTCATGTATCATGATGAGGTGACATGTGGCAATGTATTGGCTGTATTGAAACGAAAAAAGCTGACGGCTTTTTACCTTAGCTTCAAAGAACTCTATCAGCACCTGCATGTTGAACAAGCATGGATGCCAGGTACGATTTTCCAAAAGGAATTTTCAGACAAGCTACGAGGTGGTTTGAGTGCGGCAGTGAAAATCTTCGTCAAAGAAATTCACGAGAACAAAAGGATCCGTATCTTCCTTGAGGATGAAACATTGGACTTCGAACTGAAAAGTCGAAGCCACCTGCTCAGCGATCATGATGCTCAAAGAGCAACATTCATGAGCAAGGGATCAGCAGCGCTGAAACCATGCTTATTTTGCGTCAATATATGCAAAAAAGACGCTTTGCGAAACTCAGCCACCTTCTTTGCGATTGACAGCGCCGATTGGGCTGAATTCATCCCAATCGAAGACAAACATTGGAAGTATGCAGCGGAACGGCTGGATGCTTGCACAACGAAAAAGGAACAACACCAGATGGAACAAACCTTTGGCCTTAACAAAGACATACATGGCTTGATGTGGGATGAGGAAGCTCGATGGGCTCTGAGTCCAACATTGGCGTTCAATGACGCTCTCCATTGCTACTTTGCGAACGGTGTGGCTAGCTGTGAACTCCATGCCTACATGGCCAGTAGTGAACAAAAGGGCTGGGGCAGAGAGAAATACATGGATGTGGCCATCAAAGACAAGTGGTTCTACCAAAGACACTCCACACAAGGGAGCGAAAGCAAGGTCCGCCGCATCTTCCACGAGAAGATGTTCGATGGTGATCTCTATAAGGGCGAGGCGCACGACACCAGAGCATTGGTGTATTTGCTGGCCTACTACGCAGTGCATCTACGGGATGCATTGGAAAACTTTGCTTTGATATGTGACTCTTTTCTGGCCCTGAAAAAATGCTGCACAGAAATGAGTCTGGCAAACCGTGGACCATCTCCATTGCGTGAAGAAGAAGAGGTGCGGCCATGGCGAGACGCACAGCTGAGACATCAAGACATTTGTGTTCGAGCACACGGCTCAAACATAGTTAGGCCAAAGCACCATCATCGACTGCATCTCCCGTGCCATGCGTTGCAACTGGGCTGCGTGCCCGACTGTTCCATTCAAGAAAAAAAACATCAAATTTTGAAATCCTGTGGGCTGGTTGATAGACAAAAAGGCAAGCTGTCTGAGTATGGCGATATGCAGCGCTCGCTATCCAAACGCCTACTGGAAGCAGTAGTGGACCAAAGCCAAAAGTTTGGACTGGGAACCTGGGCATTGGATGCGCCACGAGCGGCCACGCACGCTCTTCAAAGCAAATTCAATGCCCAGAATTTACACACTTCCAAGAGCGCAACCCTGCACAGAGTTCAAATCTCTGCAGATGGTATCTTGTTTTGTGGCTCTGACGCTGTCCTTGTTCATGGCTGCTACCACTGTTCAAGCATGGGACTTTTTTTTGAAGTCTCGCCCTTGCAGAAAATGCAACACCATGCATGGGGTACGGAATGGAAAATGCTTCCCACAAACAATCAAATTTTGCTGGCAAAGAAAACAAGGAAATATGGTACGCCAATGTGGCACAGATGGACGCAAAGAGACATGGTTCAATGCTTGCATTAAACTTGCAAATCAATACTTTCAGAACATTTGCGCTCGACAGGAAAAAGTGCGAAGTGCATTTTCTTGAGGTACTAAACTAACTTAGGGGGAACTTAGTGCTTCGACTTAACTTCCCCAACTTAACTTCCTATAAGTTCTCCCTAACTTCCCCTTAATCATTACAACTTCAACATAAGTTCACCGGAGCTATGAGTATCATATATCAATATATCATTGTTGCATCCTCGTTGGGACGAACAATGCCGCGACACGATGATGACAGTCCCTCCGCAACTCACCTCTTCCCTTCCTTCTTTCTCCTACCCCGCTAGCTTTCGTCATCCACCCCCGGCCTCAAGTGTTCATGCATTTCTTCCACTTTGCCACAACCCACCTTCCAACCATGAAAGAATTGGTCCTGGTCTGTCATAAACTTTCAAAGACCAGGTTCGTGCCCGACGGACTCATATTGCTCATCTTAAATTACTGAAACAGTCGCTTCAAAATGGCATGGCCGTATTCTACAACCAATCAACATCAAACACGGGATACACGGCCAGTGATACACAGCTCTTTGCTGCTTTAAGGTGGATGAAAACGACCAGATGGAGATTCGTGCAGAGGTACATGGCCTGCCTCCTGCTCCAAATCCCTTGGTCTCTTGGGACCTGACGGCGGAGCTCAAACCGTTGAGTTTTCGCTTGGCATCGGGGCCTCCGCTGTTCTTTGACCAGCGCTTGTTGACAGCTCGCTGTGAATACTTTCAGATGCCTGGAAGCAGATCTGTACAGACGTCAAGCTGGACATGTGTATATTTATATTGTACCAGTAGTACCGCGCAAGGCGGTGGCAGAAGTTTCAAAGATAGGACACTATAGGAGAGGCGAGTTGTTGTGATGCATGGATGGCAGAGCGAATCCACTGATGGACCGAAAGGTGGTTGGAGTTGTGTTTTCTGGAGTGGTTGCAATGGTTGCAGTGGTCACCTCACCACAACTGCTGGATGTAGTGTGGTGTAGTGCAGTTGCATCTGTAGTTGTAGGCGTAGTTGTAGTTGTAGTTGTAGCTGTAGTGTATTGGAGTTGTAGTTGTAGTTGTAAGTTGTAGCTGTAATGTAGTGTAATTAGATTAGCGTAGTTGCAGTTGCAGTTGTAGTTGTGGTGTGGTGTAATTAGCGTAGTGTATTGTAGTGATTGTAGTGTACTGTAGTGTTGCGTACTGTAGCGTGGTACAGTGTAGTGTAGTCTAGTGTATTGTCGTGTAAAGTAGTGTAGTTGCAGTTGTTGTGTAGTGTCGTGTAATGCAATGTAGTGGTAGTTGCAGTTGTAGCCTAATGTAATGTAATTAGTGCAAGGTGTAGTGTTGCGTAATGTAGTGTATTAGTGTATTTGCATTTGTAGCTGTAATGTACTGCAGTTTAATTAGTGTATTGCAGTGTAATGTAGTGTAGCTGTACTTGTAGTTGTAGCTGTGGTGGTGGTGGCAGTAGTAGTAGTAGTAGTAGTAGTAGTAGTAGTAGTAGTAGTAGTAGCAGTAGCAGTAGCAGTAGTAGTAGCAGTAGCAGTAGCAGTAGCAGCAGTACTAGTAGTAGCACTAGTAGTAGTACTAGCCGCAGCAGCAGCAGCATAGTAGTAGTAGTAGTAGTAGTAGTAGTAGCAGTAGTAGTAGTGGCAGCAGGAGTAGTACTAGTAGTAGTACTAGTAGTAGTACTAGTAGTAGTACTAGTAGTAGTAGTAGTAGTAGTAGTCGTAGTAGTAGTAGTAGTAGATGATGTTGTAGTAGTTGTAATGTAGCGTAGATAGGTGGAATTAGATGTAATTTGTGTAGTGTAGTGTAATTAGTGTTGTGTAATGTAGCGTAGTTTCTTTGTAGCTGTAGTTGTAGTAGTAGAGTGTAGTGGTACTTGTACGTTAACGACATTTAAATATGTGGAGGGCGGGCCAGACCGCGAGGCCCCGGAATACCACGAACTGAGTTCCTATATTTAGATGTAGTTAGCGTATGTTTAAATGAATTGGATTCCGTATGTTTAAATGGCCGGACGGGCCAAGGAAAACCTTCCCGGAGGTAGTCCAAAATATCTGTTCGTATATTTAAAAGCCCGTATATTTAAATGTAGTTACTGTAGTTGTAGTTGCAGCTGTAGCTGTCCATCTATCTATCTGTCTAACTGCAAGCTTGAAAACCCAGCAATTCTGCGAGACTTCCTCAATTATCGAAGTTGACAGCATCAAAAACGAAGCAATTCTCGCAGACTTCCTTCAAAAATGGAAAGTTGAGTGCAGAGCGGACAGCCTAGTACCAATGCGTTTTGCGATTTGTCCTTCCATCTGTCTAAAGTATTGCATGTATTGCGCCTGCCACGGAAAAGTGATGCCAGGTCATACGAAGTGCTGCACCTGTCACGCAAAATCATCTTCCCAAAACTGAAGATCTGATGCTCCAAAATGCAACCTCTCTCAGGAAATCAGCGCCCGGACCTCCTAACATCTCTGATGAACATGTCTCTTGTACTGCGCCTGCCACGGAGAATGTATCTTTGCAGATCTTCTTCAAATGTCCCACGCCTGCCATCGTCTTTTGAAATGCTACAAAACCCTCATGTTTTGCTCACTCACTTTTGACAAGGTGCATAATCCCTTGCGCTTGCCACGCATCTGAACGTCCACAGTGCTCCGAACCCCCTCAGTTTTTTACACTTTTGACTTGGAAATGTGCTTCGTGCCACAACGACATCTCAACTTCCAAAAGTGGTCCGAACATGAGGCGTTTAGTGCATTTTGACTTTGAAATGCGCTTTGCGCCACAACGGCGTGCACTTTTTCGACATCGCAACTTCTAAAAGTGCTCCGAATGTGAGGTGTCTTTAGCTTTTTCACTTGCAAATGTGCTTCGCGCCACAACAGCGTGCAACTTTCCATCTCTCATCTGACCACATGGCTCCGCACCCGCCGCTTTAGCGAGCCTACTTTTCGACCCTCCGGAGCCTAAAATCATTGGAGAAACACAGTGAATTGCGACTTTCCTACCTTTTCGCGTGCCTGAATCTTCTTTCTTCTGAATTTCTCTTCTTTGATCTTCTTTCTTCTTCTCTTCTCTTCTCCCATCTCTGCTTTTCATTTGTCCATATTGTCGCAAGTTTGACTTCTAAACTTCCTTCGATCATTGTATATATAGATGACACGGGGATAGTTATATATTTAAATTTAATGCAGGTATACACATATATATTATGTATATATATATATATGTGTGAGTGCACGTGTCTGTGTGTAAAACTTAAATACTTATATATTTGATGTCTCTAGGTATATGTTATACAATGTTATACATACATAGGTGCTGTGTGCAATTTGTGCCCTGTCGCGCTCTGCGATGTCGCCACACATAGTGTTGTTAGTAGTATCATCTAGTATATGTATTTTTGATCAGCTTCTGCAGAGGTATGGTAAGTCAATGGCAGGCCAAAAAATTCAAAACGTGTCACGTGAAGTTCCTAGTCGCCGAGCCATGAGCGAAGGCTGGGAGATCATCAGGCATTTAATCTAACATACCATCACTGTATTTTAATGTATCTTGACCTGTCTTGTGCTGAATGGCAGCCACTTTTCCAAGGAAGATGCTGGATGAAACAGCCACATGGAAAGAGTCCTCGGTTGGGGAAGTCGACCTCCGGTCAGATCCCCATGCATCGCAAGAGAGCGTTTTAGCAGTTCTGGGGTTCCTAGTGGCAGATGCCCGTTCTGAGTATGATACTGTGTGGGGTGTGGTGGAGGAATTTGGGTTTTCTTTGTTTCTTGGATCCACAGGTCGAATCTGATACCTGCAATCAGGTGTCCAGCCCCCAAACAATTTTAGTTACCGTACAAGTTTGCACTATGAATGAAGCTGCTAAAAGTAGTGACATTGTATTTCATCATGACACATGATCACGATGCGGATGAGGATGGGGATGATCATCAGGATGATCATTATCAGGATGAGGACGAGGATGACCTGAACGACAACGATGACGACGACGACGACGATGATGATCATGACCATGACCATGACCAGGACCAAGACCATGACCATGACCATGAGGATGATGTTGATGTTGATGCTGATGCTGGTGCTGATGTTGATCTATCTCTTTTATATGTATATATGTATATATATATATATATTGTAACGACCTCACTGCGACCTCACTGGAATCATTGCTTATAAGGGAAATCATCCCCAAATGGCCTTAATTCAGGCTAGTGAAATATTATAATTTACCCCGATATATATATATATATCTATATATATATATATGTATGTATGTATGTATGTATGTATGTATGTATGTATGTATATGTATGTATGTATGTTTGTATGTATGTTTGTATGTATGTATGTATGTATGTAATGCATGCATGTAATGTATGTAATGTATGTAATGTATGTAATGTATGTATGTATGTATGTATGTATGTATGTATGTATGTATGTATGTATGTATGTATGTATGTATGTATGTATGTATGTATGTATGTAATGTATGTAATGTATGTAATGTATGTAATGTATGTATGTATGTATGTATGTATGTATGTATGTATGTATGTATGTATGTATGTATGTATGTATGTATGTATGTATGTATGTATGTATGTATTTTCATTTGCGTGGGAAGAAGACAATTAATTAATAGAAATTTATATTGACATGTCGATCATATTTTTAATGTTCGTGAAAATGCTAAAGCGATCGTTCTTTCACTCACAGCAGATAGAGATTGGCACTCAGGATGTGTTTGACCCAAAAGATGTTTCTTTGGCTTTATCCGTTCGCGCAATGGCTGACCGCTTTTGCATTGTGGACTTAGTCAAGTGCGCCGATGACGCATTGGCATCCTTTCTCTCAGAGGCCATGGATATGCCAGGGGACGAGAATGTGCATTGATGTTTGTTGATGCATTGTTGATCCACTGTTCAAAATGAATCACAGCCAGCCCCATTGTATCTGGGGTGTTGGGAGCTGCCCCGCTTTTTTCTCATTTTTTCGCCCTGATCCCAACTGCCATGGCAGCCCATTTTGCCATCAATTCAAGATTAACTTCCCGTCAGTCTACAGTGTAGTTTAGAGAAATTTCCAAGAAATGAATCAAACATTTAATTTGAGCAAACGAAACGGAATGATTCCTATAGATCTTAGATGAATACAGAAGAACATGGATGAAAATGGATGAAAACGGGAGATTTCCCTGTTTGTTCAGGACAATGTGCTCACCTTGCTGGGGGAGTTGTTAGACACTGGCAGCGAGGTGGGCCGTGGGATCGCTGACAAAAGAAAATAATGTTCCAGATCCGAAGGAAACAGATCCAGCAAATGTAGAAAAATGAAAATCAATCAAGGAATGGAACCCGCTAAAATTCTTGAGTCATGAGAGAAGTGATCTTCTTAAAGAGAACTGACCCTGCATGGCAGGTAGAAGCAGCGTGTTGGAAGATGTTGGAGTCCGATAGCAAGCTGCTGGTGAAGCAGCAGGCCATGCTGGATCAATTGATTGAACAGCAGCCAGCCTTGGCGAAGAGGTTGATCCTCAAATTTGCGTCATTAATAGCTGAGAGATAAATGCAGTAGCCGTGAGTCGCGGAGCTGTTGTAGAAGCCAACTGTGCGAGGATGATTTTAAGTGCTGATATTTTTCCAGGTGTGAAATGGTCGGGCTGTGTAAATTGTTCAATTGGAGTAGGACAAATTTGAAGGTGGATGAACACGAAAATCAATGTCATGTCATGCTGCGGCAATGTGCTTGTGTGTGGGTGAATTTTGAGAAGCTTAATAGCTATCTACCACACCAGATCACACCAGCTATTTCAGGAAGTGATTAGGTTCACCTTCAAGTGTCAAAAGAGATATCATTTCAGGTAATTACTATGGGGAGTTCCTTTGACATATTTTGCACCAGTTCACACCTACTAGGATGTACAGATTGGAACAGTTTTGGTTCGGCAGCCCATGGCTTTGAATTTCAGGGCAATTCCTAAATGGGCTGCCAACCTCAAAGTCCCTTGGCATCGGGCATGTGGAAAATCTTGCTGGTGCCTCTCCATGAAACGTAGGGTTTGCCGTGCCTCGCCGCCAAAAGAGTGACTAGCAACCTGTTGGTGCTGCCTCATCGAGTGCTGAAAAAAAAGTGACAAGTTGCTGTTGCATGTTCGGCATTGGGAGGGGTTGGATCACACCTGTCCATGATCTCCTTTGACATCCCTTGACTGTTCCATTCGTCGCCTCAAAGCGTCCTAAAGCCCTTCGGTGCCCTTGTCCAGTAAGTCTCATCCCAGAAAGGAATCCCTTTACATGTGGGGAGGAAAGGACAGTCAGTGACACTGTCAGTTTTTTGATGCTTTCAGCGTCAATGTCAGGCGGCAGACAGAGAGAAACAATGAGCCTGGGCTGCAGCGTATGCATCACATGCGGGTGCGTACAGCAGTACTTAGATTGTTTATTGCACGTCCAAAGTAGCCTGCATAGTCACAACAGCTGGGTGTAGTTATTCATAGACACACATGATATATACAGTAATTATAACTGCGTGATTGTGTTTGCTGTGAGCTTGACACACGTGATTGCGATGCTGCTGGCGAACCAGCCAGGCCATCAGCAAAAGGATTCCATGTCTAAAAGTCCATCAGGGCTCATTAATGTGACCTGACATGACACAGTCTGACTTGATCAATTTGCTGGGCAATATGTCACTTTCTGCGTTGTTGCTTTGTTTTATCTTGGGTTGGCAGCTTTTCTTCTGACTGCCACCTTATTGTACTGAAAGTGCCATGCTGCTATGCTGAAGTACTTACTGAATAATGTGGTGTGGTGAAACAGGGTGCTTAAATCACTACATCAGCTACCAATTGCTACTAGTGGATGGTCTCTTCACTCGCGCACAACACGACTAAAACACGTCTCAACATTCCATCATGTTGGAACGCTTGAAACTATACAGTATCCACTTGAAATTAAGTTATTTGATGTTTTTTTGGCTACATTGCTTGCTGTTGAGTACCACATGCATTCGTGGTTTTTCATGTTTTTCTTATGGTGTGCCTCCATGGTCATCACGTCAGTGCAGTGACGTGAAATCGACACCTCGGAGGAGCTCATTTTAGAACGACTTTCAACGGGCCAAAGGGCCCTGCGCAAGATCCGATGGTGCCCAGGGCTGTGGGGTGCCGAGTCCGGATGGAGGAAGTCAACGAAATGATGTGATAAACATGGCCTCTCAATATGTGCATCATTACATCAGTATATCATTTTGTCATCATAGTTATTCAATTATGTATATATATATATATATTTTTTATTACTATATATTACTACATACTATTATTTATTAACCAGCAAAGGTGTCTCCAAACATTGGACTTTCCACAGTTGCTCGTTTAATCCTCCAGGCAGATCAGTGGCACGATGGCCTTTGCGGGCTTGGTCTTTGCCATTGCCAGCAGCATTTGGAGCCCTGGCCGCCCGGGCGTAGGGGGCGGGCATTGTCAACTAACTCAGTTGAGTTTGAGTTATGCAGCATCCTTCTTTTTTTTAATGTAGATATAAATATTATATATATAATCTATAATATATATATATATATATATGTATATTTATGTATATGTATGTATATGTAGTTTTAAAAATATATATGTGTGTGTGTTTATCATTATTATCATATGCAAGTATAATAATATTTACATTTATTCTATGGAGAGGTGGGTAAAAATGATCTTGTCAGACCAGACCTGCAACTGTGCAGAAAATGCGGGGTGGATTCAGCCTTTACCTGATGACAAATGCCACAACCTAGAAATTTACATTGGTCATTTATTATTCACCCCATTGATCCCATTAGTCATGATCAAATTATAACCAAGTCAATACTAATTATCATCAACAACTTTCCACAGAATCACCAGCCTCGAGGATTATTCTTCGATTAGTGTACACCGGCAAAGTCGAAAATTTGGACCTGGCTATTAGTTGGACGATCTCTGTGGCTGGCATGGCATCTCAGCGAAAACCATCGTGGTGTGGTAGGCTATGGCACGCTCAACAAAACAGGCATAGAACCTTTGTATAATACAAAAATATACAAAATGAGTCGTCTAAAGTATATACAGTCCCCAAATTGGAGGTTTATGATTGTTTACATTATAATTCATTTATTGATCTGCAACGAAGGTCGCTTTTAAAGGGACATGCTTTCCATGGAAATCATGGGTATTCCTCTGTGCTCAGCCAACCCAGCCATGTTGAGGCATTGCTGGTCTCAGAACCTTGGACTGGTTGAAACGTGAGGGATTCGCTGGGGAGATTTGAGGAGTAGATTCATGTTCAAAGGCCCCAAAGTATCATCATCATCATCAGTGTGCCCGGCCCCATTCTTTTTGAGATCCAGTTTAGTTTTTAAATATTCCCAAGAGCCTACAGGCATGTTTTGAGAACAGTTTATAGCAGATGACCGTGTCCCACTGGGTTTCCTTTTTCATGGCAGGCTCCCCTGCCGGATGATGCAACACTCACACGTTTCGCTGTGGTGGGTGTGGCTGCACTTTGTGGCTGCTTCACCGGATATGCGACTCGGCATGGCTGGCTTGAGAACGTTGGTCAAAATTGAGTCCCTACAATTGAATGGTTTGATGATGAAAAAAGATGAAAAAAGGTTTCAAACTGTGAGGCCAAAGGGCCTTTTTGAAGCTTTTGAGACATACCCACATTGCTTGACAGCTGGTGTTGTACAGCCACCTTCAGTCAATCTCAATTACAGAAAGTAGATACATCGAACAGGCCACAGTTCTATTCTACCAAGGTAAGCACGACAGAGCAAAGCAGGCCTTGAAATTGAGACATAATGAGACAAATAGCTTGTGCATGCTTGTGCTGATGTGCCATGCACCATGAGTGGTTCACAAAACAGAACAGGACGATGACTATCAACTGGTGATTTCAACATGTTTCAGCCCTTTCTTGATTGCTATCCCTAATAAGTTACTAATGATGATAAATCTAAGATCCCTATTGTTAGTCATTAATCTGGGTCATTGATCTTTACCAAATTTCCTATCCCCAAATTTCCTACTTTGGGCCCAAGAAACCCACCATAAGGTGGGCTGATTTGAGTCCCGGACATGGCAAGTCACTATAGGAATGGTGGCACATGGTGGCACTTTGATCTTCATCATCTAATCTAAATCATTGGATAATCATGATGTGACATGATGTTAGATGCTGTCACGTAGTATCACCCAATATCATTTGATTTCATCGAATATCATCCAATATCTACAAATTCCACAAAAGTCATCACGCCTTGTAGATAACATGGTAATAACATTGAAATAACATCCCCAACGAACCGAAACGATGAGCCGCTCAACATCCCCATCCACTCCCGCTGTCCAGGAAGCTTTAGATGCTGTGACCCGTTTGCGAATCTTTTCCGAAGCCGGCTGCTGTTCCTTGGCGCCAGGGGAAAAGGCATGTTCTCTGGGGCACTGATTTGTGACGGTAAGGGGAAGTGAGTGATGTCGAAACGGCCAATTTCAGTCTGATGTGCAATAACTTGTGATTTACACATATACAGATACACAGTGTATATATATATATCTATCTATCCCAATTGTTAATGCATAGCTATCAATTCCTGGTATATGGTGGATGGTTCATTGGGTTTGCCACCACAACGGCATCAGCACACGACATCACTAAATTCTATCACTAGTAAGGCATGATCTCCAAGTGGCCGGAGATGGCAAGGGAGCTTTCACCTTTGCAGCATAGGTTTCCGACGGAAAATGTAGATTGTTGATTTCCCTTGCCCAGGGAGTGAGCTTGTTTTGTGATCTTTTGGGTCTCCCCTCATTAAACATGTGGCCCTTTCTGCACCTGATTCCAACATGGTCTTTGCAGCATCCAGCCAACAGTGCCCGGTTGTATGTTGTTTGAAGGCTTTGCTCCACCCCACGGATTCAGTACCGATACGTCACATACATACACATATACACATGATGTAGTATTCGTCCGACACCTAGGACATCCTAGGACCTAGGGGGCAGACAGCATAATCAACAACATATCCTTTGCTGGATTTTGCCAACGGCACCCTTTTGCGAGCCTCGCCTTGCCTTTTTTCTTTTGCAGGGAAGCACAGCCACGTCGTGATCCTTGACCACCACCGCATGTCCAGCGGAATTTGTATTTGGTATGCCTGTCTTTGTGCTGCTTGGCCATACAGGTCCACCCTTCGAGACAGAACGAGAAAGGGCCTATAGGGCCATAAGGGTGGAGGTACAGGGCTAGATATGCAAATATTCCAGCCAACCTGAGGCTTGGAATGTTGGTTGGAACACGGCGAACATGGCCCTTTTCCTGTCAACTTCTTGCATCAAGAGCGCGTTCACCATGCAAGATCGCACCTTTGGCTGGTGTAGTGATTGACTGGCATTTTGCCGGTCCCTGCTCTTATATTTGTTGATATCTTGTTTGTATTCGATATAAATTAAATACTTGTATGTAATCACCTGCTATCATGCAGAATTATGTGTACCACTTGAAGTGATGGGTGCATGTGTGCGTTTTTCTTTCTGACTTGGGTACTCTTCACATCCCCATCACAAGCACATGATTTTTTCTGCCATTTTGCCAAATGTGGAGATGTGAGTCATTGATAGTCATTGAAGATACTGTTGGAATTTCTCGGAGGCATTCCACAGCAGAGCGATGCAGCATGAAGTGCCAGCTAGTCAGCTTAGGAATGTGGCGATTTCTGAGCCTCTTCTTTCAGGTTAACAGTTTCGTGTCTGGTTTGCACCAGAGTAGTGCAAGCCTCCAATTTGAGGGAGCTCCATCCATCCTCAGAATAGGTCTATCACCCCTTTCATGATTGACCCATCACATTTGGGTTTGTCTGAAAATAGGGTATATTCCCAATTGTAGCCATTTAATAGGGATAATGATCATTAACCATTGGGACTCTTTCAGACACATCACATTTTACTTGCGACTCTTTCAGCTCCAACTTCCGTATTGGCTTCCAAGACACAGCCCGCGGCTTTCCCTTTGGCTCACATTTGTCATATGATGGCCATGGCCATGGCCATGGCTCAGGTAGATGTGGCCACCATTGTCATTGACACTGTGATTCGGGACAATCTTTCCACTGGCTGCTTTTTTCTCATTGGTGATTTGCTGGGACTGAGACTTGGCTGGGAGCCAAGTTGGAGAAATCAACATGAATTGATTTTTGGGATGATCTATCAGTATATATGATTGTGCCAGTAAAACCATGATTTCAATATCATTGATTTTATTTGATGTTATATTTACCCTAAAAAGACTTGTTTTTTTCACTGTTTGCCAGTAAAACGCAGGTTTTTCCAATGGGTGGTTTCCCCTTACCAAACCAACATTGGTTGTCCAGGTGCCTCACCTGCTATGCCGGCGTCCCCCGACGTTTACACGAGTTCTTGCGGCGGCACTTCGAAGCCACGGAGCGGACGGCCGCGGCCGCGGGGATCGCTTCTGGGCGGGTTAAGGATGGTTGGGTTGGGCTCTTCAGCATAGCCAGTTTTGGTGCTTCAATGTTGGGGCTATGTGCAAATTGTAATTGTGACATAGTTGTGACCCATAGCAAGTGGGTCTTCTTTTTTGGGAGGAAACAGGAAACGGACAACATGGAGGTTTGATGAGAAGATCCGCAAAGTCAACTCAGTGACTCCTGTGAAGTTAACATGGAACCAGCAAACTGTACGGAACTAGAAGCAAATTGCGACGGTCCATGGCAACTGTGTGGCCGTACGGTTTGGGTCTACTGATTGGTGTTGGTTGTAACTACATCATGTAAAATATCATAAAAAATTCCCTGATGGCATTTTGGCCGGTCACAATCAGTTGGTCACATACAGTTTGCCGTTGAACGAAACCCAGCAATCCCAGCATAAAAGGCTTGAATTTAGACATATTTAGACTATTGAATTGAGGCAGAAACCATGATCACGTGGCACATTTTTAGGGCACAGTACATTCAAATCTCCACACTTATCCAAAGTGCCCAGCCACAAAGTATGGGTTGTTTGCGTGGTCCACAGCTGCTAAGGCTAGCTTGGTCGGAAATTGCGACGTGCAGGACGTGGGACAACTGGAGGTTGACCCCCAGTATCCAATAGATTCAATATAGGGGTGATCCACGTCAAACAACCAATGAACAGATATATATATATATATGTATATATTATATTATATTATATATATTATATTTTTATATATATATTATATTATATATATTATATTATATTATATTATATATATTATATTATATATATATATTATATATGTTATATTATATATAAATATTATTATTATTAATGATTAGAAAAGTGTAAAACTAGTATGTATTTGAATAGAATGTGGCAACCAGTCATTGGTATCCGGCAAGTCGCTGGCTTTATCCCAATTTCTAAGCAGTTTCATGCAGCTTCTATTTGTTCAACATGTTCTCAAAATATTTCCCACATGTTCCAACCATCCACCCCATCATCCTATCGTTTGCATCCGTAGGAAGCGTTGGAGCAAGCGATGTCTCGCTTTCGGGTCATCAATTTGGACAAGTTGGAGCTGTCCGATTTGAGCGCCTCAGTGACTAAAGGGTGGAGCCTGAAGAGCGTAGGTAGCTGGAAAAATTGCATTGTTTAGTGCAAGAATATGCTGCATCTATACCTTCAAAGTATAAAGTGGCAATTTCATATGGAATAATGGGGAGGATGACGGAAATTGAGGAACAGCATCCCAAAATGGCATACTGGGTAACTTCATGCTGAAAATCACGATAAATCCCTCAGATGTTGGGGGCATAGGTCCTATGGGTCCCCGGAAAGGCTCTGCAAATCCTTTCCAAGTCATTAAGCACACAGCACATGACTGCATTTGCCATGGTCAAAACATGGCTAAGTGCCCAAATTGGGGGGATGGTCATCCCTTCATTTTCATTGGGTTGTGGCATCCAACATATTTGGATATATTTGGAAACCTAACTTGTATAATGGTCATAGTAATTTTGATGTGATGACCATGCCCCATTTACATACATTTACCATGCTGATTGGCAGTCTCTCCGGAGATGGCGATGGAGAGAGAGATCTCGGTTAGTGGAGGGGTATTCTTGCTGCTTTCCTTGGAAAATGTGGGAGGTTTCTTAAAATGGTGGATCCCCAAGTCCCCGTGGGTTGTCAAAATGTTTCAATACAAAAATGTGGAAATTGGATGAGTTGGTACCCTCCTCCCTCCAGCCCTGGTCCAATAACCTGGCTGAGTGACTCCCCTGAGGCGACAATCAACCTTCGAGGGATCTATTTGAACGGTCCGCTCCAGCGAGTTTCCTGGATATTCATGGAGATTCTACGTTTAAAATGCTTCAAATATGGTTCAAATATGGTTTGCTATATATCTTTCAAGGATTGTTGGGGCGTCCAAGGATCTTTGGGGCAAAATTGGCGCCATTTTGCGTTTCATTGGCTGATTCGAACAGCACCAAGCAAACATTCTCCCAGTGTTGTTGTTGTAGGTTTGCAATAAATGGATCCCTCAACACCAAGGACTTCCACCAGCTATCGAGGTACCCATTTTAGGAAACCCTGAGGTGAAACCGCCAACCCAGTGGACACCATTTTGAAGCAACCAGGATCGCGGGTGCTGAGGTTTGGGTGACTGTGATGCGTTCATCTCTCATTCCTGGAGCGATGATGCCGATGCCAAGTGGCGAGCGCTCATGTCTTGGAAAGATCGATTTGTGTGCAGCGACCCGGTGGCGAAACGCCATGAAGGGATTTATTCGCCATAGGATTTTTTTTTTTGGATTTGGTGATTTGGTCTAGAATGACTTAAGGATGATTTAAGGGGTTGATTCCCCATTTTGGGACATGTCCATTTCGGAGAAAAGGCGCTGCATTTTTGTTTTTGGTGTGTGTCATGTCTTGATGGGTAAGCATGGAAAGCTGATGCAGTGCCCAGCAGCCAGGGCCAGTCGATTCCGAGGTACTGGACGTTCTCCATACGTATGGTTTGATAAAGCCTGCGGCTGGCTTGCAGTTACGTCTGTTTTTTTTTTTTCTGTGCCACCCATTGGATCACTTGGGTGAGAGTCTCTGTGAGAGTATGCAACATTTGCATATTTGCATACATGCCCCCCCCACTTGTTTGCAAAATTGTGGGCGAAACTAAGCGAAGTAAGTGTATAGACCGTGGGGCTATGAATCAAAACTGCATTCCCCCAAAAGTAGGCAGTTTAATGCCCAAACTTACTGTACTGAAATCTATGGGTTGAGGATATATTGGGTTTTCACTCATGCCATGGCAGCCCTTTTCTGTTTTCTGACTGGGTTTCCCACGTGTCGACCTGGTCCCGGGTTTGACCAGTGGACGCAGGTATTGACCAAAGCGAGATCGAAACCAATCTTCGAAGTCTGCCAGTTTTTCTGCGTCTTGGTATTGGAAGTTGAAGGGCCGATGGAAACATGAGAAAGTTTGGCAGTGGTTGTTATGGGTATTTTGACTTTAGTGGTGCACCAATGTGAAGTCTTCGGATGTGGGCAATTTCCGAAGAATGCGCGCACGCGCGGGTGCCTTCAGCCCTTTAAGTCATCTCCATTTTTGCCACGTCGGAAACACCCTCATTAAACAAGACAGGTGGTCCCCAACAGCCAGAAGAGGTATCCCATGTGATGTTGCCCCAAATCGGGACCGGAAAAGCTTAGGAGTGGCTGCAGCACCTTGCTGGTGCTTTGTGGCCCTTCGTTTCTCAGCCGACACTAGGCAAAAAGGGTTAGCGATGTTGATCAGTTCTGGGATGGCCTTTGGTCCTGTGACTCTGGCTACATCCCAAGAGTGCGAATTGAACTGGTTTGCAGATGCCTTCAATCCTGGATTTGCCGAAGATTATTGTAAATCTTCTTCTTAATCCATTGAAGGAATTTAATGGCCCTTAGTTGCGGGGATGATTGCTCTTTTTTTTTTGGCCCCTTAGTCCTGATCGCCCAGGACTATGGTGTGTGCTGGAGCTCTTTACTTTCGTGCACATGGGAGGGAAGACTTACGACATTAATTGCGTCTCCCTGGCACTTGCGCCGGATGATTGGCAAGCTATCCAGCTACAGTGTGCCACAGCTGATGGCAGCTGAACGGGGGGATATGAATGACAAGCTCAAGGATGATTTTCTCAAAAAACTGTTTTGGTGGTGTGGTAGGTGGATGGGTGGCAAGGTGGGTAAATCATAACTTACTTGTTTGTGAATTGAAACTGTTTTGAGCGAGAGATGCCCGTGAATTTTCAAAAGGGATCTCTGGGCCTTTGGGTGTTAGTGATTGGCGGGAAAAGCAGATTCTGATGGTGGCAAGGCTCGTTGAATCATCCAAGAGCTCATGCTAGCGGTCAATGAGTTTGGAGCCGGGAATGAGCCAAAATCACCCGGGCCAAAAGAAGGGAAACTGAGAAACTAGTGTCAGCCTTTGAACCAGGTCTTCTGTTTTTGGCTGGAATGTCTAAGTCTTTTAAGTCATCTTCTGCAATGCCCGTGATAAGGTGCACAATTTGATGTTCGAAATTGTGACTGCACAGTGCCAGAGGACAAGGACTGATCATGGGGGATGCATCTTTGGGATGATGTGTGAGTGGTAGATATTTGAATACAGTTGAAATAACATGGCATGACTGGCATGATATGTGCCGCACTTGAAATCACAATGTGGATCACCAAACCAGGGAACCCTGGCTGGCAGGCGAAAATCTTGTCTATCATTACCACTGGCTTTGGCAACATGGACCATTTCAACCATGCTGTCCGCCGTGTTATGAAGCGGATTGACGGTTTGTCCACTCGTACGCTGCTTGGTGCGTGCTCAGCGTTTTTGATGAGCTGCGGAAGGAGAGGGAAGGATTTATAATCAAAATCAGATCAAAATATGCCAATAATTATAAAATCATTCAATGGAAAAACCAATGGTTTCCCGTAGGTTTTCCCTTAATGTTTAGTGGTTTGCCCAAATGTCCCACAAAAAGATTCACCATTGACTTCCTTCTCCCTAGTAGGAAGCATTCCCTTAGAAACCCTGTTAGTATTGGATCATATTGGATCTATTTTTGTTTGGGGGCGCCATATGCGAGGTACTTGATACTGGGGGATGGGATCACTATGGCTGGATATATAGTAATTATATATATACATATATATATACATATATTCTCATTATACTCCCATCAGATCAAATTCATTCAAAATTCCCTATCAGTCATGTGACACGCCCAGGCTTCCTTTTGTTCAAGGCTCCTCATCTTCACTGTCCGACGACAGTAACTTGTTGATCTTGGTAGCGAAAGATTGGGTTGGGTCTCATCGAAAGATTGAGGTGTTAAAATCCAAGAAAAGTTTCAATTGATTTCAATTGAAAGTGTTTTTCTTCATTTACTTCCCACGGGATGATGACGATGATGACTCGACTGGCATGTTTGGTTTGAACCCCTCTACCAGATCAAAATGATAAAAACAAATATAAACAAATAACAAACCGCACACACACACATATATATACAGAAGGGGTACCCATGGGGGGCGCAGGTGTGCAAATTGTAGAAACGCGCATTTTTTGAGAGGTACTGTGATGAAAGCATCTTCACATGAAAAACATTCAAAAAAACAACCATGCCAAACTGCAAAAAACCATGGAAAAAACAAAAAAAACAAAAAGTTCAGACCCATGTCCCCTGCCAGGCCTCTCCCCAGACCTTGCCCATGGGTCTGAAGTTTTTGTTTTTTTGTTTTTTGTTTGTTTTCTCGAGGTTTTGGCCAAATTGTAAAAAAAAACATGGAAAAACCAAAAAACCAAAAAAAACAAAAAAAACAAAAAGTTCAGACCCATGTCCCCTGCCAGGCCTCTCCCCAGACCTTGCCCATGGGTCTGAACTTTTTGGTTTTTTTGGTTTTCTCGAGGTTTTGGCCAAATTGCAAAAAACCATGGAAAAACAAAAAAAAACAAAAAAAACAAAAAGTTCAGACCCATGTCCCCTGCCAGGCCTCTCCCCAGACCTTGCCCATGGGTCTGAACTTTTTGTTTTTTTTTGTTTTTTTTGTTTTCTCGAGGTTTTGGCCAAATTGCAAAAAAACATGGAAAAACCAAAAAAAACAAAAAAAACAAAAAGTTCAGACCCATGTCCCCTGCCAGGCCTCTCCCCAGACCTTGCCCATGGGTCTGAACTTTTTGTTGTTTTTTTGGTTTTCTCGAGGTTTTGGCCAAATTGCAAAAAACCATGGAAAAACCAAAAAAAACAAAACAACCAAAAAGTTCAGACCCATGTCCCCTGCCAGGCTTCTCCCCAGACCTTGCCCATGGGTCTGAACTTTTTGTTTTTTTGTTTTTTTTTGTTTTCTCGAAGTTTTGGCCAAATTGCAAAAAAACATGGAAAAACAAAAAAAAACAAAAAAAACAAAAAGTTCAGACCCATGTCCCCTGCCAGGCCTCTCCCCAGACCTTGCCCATGGGTCTGAACTTTTTGTTTTTTTTGTTGTTTTTGGTTTTCTCGAGGTTTGGGCCAAATTGCAAAAAAAACATGGAAAAACAAAAAAAAAGCAAAAAAAACAAAAAGTTCAGACCCATGTCCCCTGCCAGGCCTCTCCCCAGACCTTGCCCATGGGTCTGAACTTTTTGTTTTTTGTTTGTTTTCTCGAGGTTTTGGCCAAATTGTAAAAAAAAACATGGAAAAACCAAAAAAAACAAAAAAAAAAGTTCAGACCCATGTCCCCTGCCAGGCCTCTCCCCAGACCTTGTCCATGGGTCTGAACTTTTTGTTTTTCTTGTTTTTTTTTGATTTTTCCATAGTTGTTTTGCATGTTTTTCATGTGAATATGCTTTCATCACAGTACCTCTCAAAAAATGCGCGTTTCTACAATTTGCACACCTGCGCCCCCCAGGCCAAATTGCAAAAAAAACATGGAAAACCAAACTTCATTTAATGACTTATATCATGACTAATATAATGTTTATATATATATCTATCTATCTTGATTTATTGAATAAAAAATATCATGGTTCATAAAATGACTAATATAATGATCAATATAATGATCAATGTAATCATTGCTATAATAATGAATTTCATGCTTAATATAATGATTAATATCATGATTCATATAATGATTAATATAATGATTCATAAAATGATCAATATCATGATTATAATCATGATTCATATAATGATTAATGAAATGATTAATATAATGACTAATACACTGACTAATATAGTTATTAATAAAATGATTAATATAATGATTCATATAATGATAAATATAATGATTCATTTCATGATTCAGTTAATGACTCATATAATGACTAATATAATGATTAATATAAGGATTTATGTGATGGCTGGTATATTTTTTAATTTATTGACTAATATCATGATTAATAACATGATTCATAGAATGATAAATATATTTTTCATGATTCTTTTAATGACTTATATAATGACTAATAAAATGATTAATATACTGATTAAAATCATGATTTATATCATGATTCATAGAATGATAAATATAATGATTTATTTAATGATTCATTGAATCACTTATAAAATGACTAACATAATGATTACTATAATGATTAATTAAATGATTAAAATAATGACTATTATAATGATGAACTTAATAATTTATATTATGATTAATTTAATGGCTTATATAATGACTAATATCATGACATATTTCTATAATGATTAATTGAATGATTAATGAAATGATTGGTTAAACGCTTAATATAATGATGATTTTAATGATTGATATAATCGTTAATTTCATGATTAATTTAATGATTAATGTAACAATAAAAAATGGCTAATATAATGACTAATATAATGATTATATATGTATTTTTCATGATTAATAACATGATTAATATAATAATTAATATAATGACAAATATAATGACTAGTATAATGAATATTAAATTATTAGTATAATGATTAATATAATGATTAATTTAATGACTAATATGATTCATATCATGATGAATAAAATGATGAATATCATGACCAGTAAAAAGATTAATTCAATGACTAATATAATGAACAATGTAATGATTAATTTGAATGACTAATATGATGATTAATAAAAGGGCTCATATAATGATTTATATAATGACTAAAATAATGATTATATATATGATGATTCATTTAATGATTAATTTAATGGTTAGTATAATTTTCTGTACAACGACTAAAACAATGAGTCATTTCATTATAAATATAATGATTCATTTCATGATTCATTTCATGACTTATATAATGACAAATAAAATGATTAATATCATGATTAATGAATGATAAATAAAATGATATAATTGGTTCATAGAATGATAAATATAATGATTAATTTGAATGATTCTTTGAATGGTTTATAAAATGACTAATATAATGATTTTACATATATATATATAATGATTAATATAATGATTAATTTCATGAGGCATACCATGATAAATATAATGATTATTCTAATGATTCATTTAATGACTTATATAATGAATATTATTATGATTAATATAATGATTAATGTAATGACTGATATAATTATGAATTTAATGACTAATATAACAAAATCAGGACTTTCACAACCTCGCCCCCCATGACTACCCGCTCTCTATATATATATATATAGACATATATAGATATAATATGATACAATGATATAATATAAGCACACACACACATATATATATATATATACACAATCCAGACATGATGCTGCTGGTATGGGGGTGCACTCTGAGGCGACGATGATGATGATGACACAACTGATTCATCAGAAGCCTGGAGTTGCTGAAGTTTTTTCCCATGGGTTTTTCCACCAATTGGATCCATTTGGGGAATCTACTGGGGATACTTTTTTTTTGCAGCCAAGAACATTCCAAGGAACTTAGCCCCTACACGGGGAACTGATTGCCAGAGCCGCAAAGAAAAAAGTGACGGTGAATGGTGCAAACTGTTCATTCGGCTCGGCACCTTGATGTTCCTGTCCTTTCTTTGCAAGACTTCGTTCGCAGATTCAGATGTCATCGGCATTCATGGAATACATCAAAAATGATAATTAGTCATATATATATAATATATGTATGTATATATTATTATTTATATATTGTATATATATATTATGTGTATATATATATATATTAATTATGTATGTGTATATATATATATTATGTATATATATATATTATGTCTATATAATTTATATATACATATATTATGTCTATATAATATATATATATATATATTATGTATATATATATTATATAAATATATATGTAAGATGTATATTCGACCATCCTATCTTCCATGAGAGTGAGATGTCAGTTCTTGTTGGATTTCACATGATTTCACCAAGTGGATCAAAGGTTGAAAACCCCCCCCCGGCCCTGCCCGTGACCGGGATCGGTGGAGAAAATTCACGCCATGGCGGCCAAATTGGCGAAGGAGCTGGGAGCCAAAGCCAACCTTGAGGACATGATGGGAATGGATGGCAATTGAGCCACTAAAAATACGAGTTGATTGGTGATTGTAGATTTATAGATGATACACTGGTTTAATGGAGATTATTTGATTGGTGATTGTAGATTTATAGGTGATACTGGTTTAAGGAAGATTTTTAGAAGCAAAATGCCATTGGTTATTACAACAGGGGATGATACTACCCGTTTTTGCTTGGCGGATTTTTACAACCCATAATTGCAATATTTATGAACCAACCAGTATGATGGGACGGGATAGAGGTATTTTCCATGGCTCAATTTGACATATGTTAATGTTGACTACTTGATGATTTGATGAGTGCTTACTGCAACAGCATTTTGAATATTTATCCGAGTAATGATTTAACCCTGGCCTGTACGTCTCCTAACTGGGGTTGTCCAATTTTGATGATGGATATATTTAAGCTGAACTGATCATCCACTTACCCATATATTTTGTTCATCAATACCCAAGAGTATCCATGACACTTTAAAAGTGCCGCTGATACCCAATCAAACCACCATCTTTCGTGCAGGATGAAGAGATGTTAAGGATGAACAAGGCTTTGATGGACCTTATCATGGATGGACAGGGGGATGGGTGGTGCCATCGAATGGAACCTCCCTTTTTTCTTGCGGCGAATCGACACTCACCATTTTGAATAGATAAATCCATGGGCAATTTTCCATAGCTGTTTTGGATTGCCGGGGGTGTACAGTAATATCATGTATGTAGTATACACATATATCATTTTATATATATATATATACATGTGATATGTGCATATATAGTCACATATATATATATATATCATGTGATTATACATATATATATATACACACTACTCGTATGTTTATTTATAATATATTTATAATATATTTATATACAAGCAGGTGAGCCATCCTAGACCAGGAGCATGAACATGTCCTCCACAAGTTGTGCAGAAGACAACCCAACACCTCAAACATCCTCAAACGATCCCTAAATCGGATCTATTTGCAGTAATTAACTGATGAAGCAAGAAACCGAACATGACTAAACTATCAGCAGAGTATTCCAACAGAATACGGCCACAGGAGACTTCGAGTCCTACAAGGTGATGTGTGATGAGCAGCTCACATGTTACGAACCCGAAGCCAAGGGACATTTGTTGCACCTCGGCTGTACATGGGCCATGACTGGGGTCCATCTGGAACCTCCAGGATTTGGTTTTGGAAGATGCATGCTCTATTGGATAGAGCCATGATTGGGTTTCATGTGAAGTCTAGGGGGTTGCATCCACAGATATGTGAAAACTGTATGATGCTGAGGTTACATATCCCAGTTGGCACCATCCATTTTACCAAGAATAGGTTCATGAGTTGTCTTGGGTTTTTCAGAGAGGAAGCTATGATTCTGCTGCCAGCTCCTGGTTCGGTTTCTAGTCAATTCAAGCAGGCGCAGATGAAGCAGCAAGGGTTTTGCGCTCCACCGTGATACACAAAAAAACGATAAATCCCTTTTCCCAAACAGCACAGATGTCTGAGTTTCCTTACTTTGACCCATGCTGTGAACGAAAGTGACGAGGAAAGGCTTGGACTTCCACAAGTACTACTTCGATTTGATGCAGGCATGGATGGCAAGTTTTGCGCCCCTCTTTGTTTACGATGCAGAGTTGACTACCCCGATAGTTATTATAGTGATATATATATATATTATATACATGTTACACATTCTTATATTTTTCATCTATCTATCTATCTATCTATCTATCTATCTATTGATCTATCTATCTAATCTATCTATCTATCTATCTATCTATCTGTCTTTCTATATTTCTATCTATCTATCTATCTATCTATCTATCTGTCTTTCTATATTTCTATCTATCTATCTATCTATCTATCTATCTTTTTGTCTATCTATCTATTTTTCTATCTTTCTATCCTATCTATCCTTTCTATCCTATCTAGCCTATCTATCCTATCTATCCTATCTATCCTATCTATCCTATCTATCCTATCTTTGCTATCTATCCTACCTATCCTATCTATCCTACCTATCCTATCTATCCTATCTATCCTATCTATCCTATCTAGCCTATCTAGCCTATCTAGCCTATCTACCCTATCTAGCCTATCTATCCCTTCTATCCTATCTATCCTTTCTATCCTATCTATCCTATCTATCCTATCTATCCTATCTATCCTATCTATCCTATCTATCCTATCTATCCTATCTTTCCTATCTATCCTTTCTATCCTATTTATCCTATCTATCCTTTCTATCCTATCTATCCTATCTATCCGATCTATGCTATTTATCCTATCTATCCTATCTATCCTATCTTTGCTATCTATCCTATCTTTCATATCTATCCTATCTATCCTATCTATTCTATCTATCCTGTCTACCCTATCTATCCTATCTATCCTACCTATCCTACCTATCCTATCTATTTATCTATCCTATCTATCCTATCTATCCTACCTATCCTATCTATCCTATCTTTCCTATCCATCCTATCTATCCTATCTTGCCTATCTATCCTATCTATCCTATCTATCCTGTCTATCCTGTCTATCCTGTCTATCCTGTCTTTCCTGTCTTTCTATCTATCTATCTATCTCTCTCTATCTATCTCTATCTATATCTATCTATATCTATCTATATCTATCTATATCTATCTATATCTACCTATATCGATATATATCTATCTATATCGATATATATCTATCTACATCTATATCGGCATCTATCTGTATCTATCTGTATCTATCTGTATCTATCTGTATCTATCTATATCTATCTATATCTATCTATATCTATCTATTTATCTATCTATCTATCTATCTATCTATCTATATCTATCTATATATATATCTATCTATCCATATCTATCTATATCTATCTATATCTATCTATATCTATCTATATCTATCTATATCTATCTATATCTATCTAAATCTATCTAAATCTATCTAAATCTATCTAAATCTATCTATATCTATCTATATCTACCTATATCTATCTATATCTATATATATCTACCTATATCTATATATACTATCTATATCTTTCTATATCTATATCTACCTATATCTACCTATATCTACCTATATCTATCTATATCTATCTATATCTATCTATATCTATCTATATCTATCTATATCTATCTATATCTATCTATATCTATCTATATCTATCTATCTATCTACCTATATCTATATCTATCTATATATGTATCTGATCTTATATTATCTTATCTCACCTTAGCTTATCTTATCTATCTTATCTTATAATATATTATCTTATATTATCTCATCTTTTCTTTTCTTATATTATCTTATCTCACCTTAGCTTATCTTATCTATTTTATCTTATATTATATTATATTATATTATCTCATCTTAACTTATCTTATTTTATCTTATCTTATATTATATTATTTCATCTTATCTTATCTTATTTTTATCTTGTATTATGTTTTCTTATCTATCTTATCTTATCTTGTCTTATCTTATCTTATCGTATCTTTTCTTCTCTTGTCTTATTTTATCTTATCTTACCTTATCTTGTCTTATCTTATTTTATCTTATCTATCTATCTATCTATCTGATACACACAAATGCATTTGTATACTATATATATACATATATATGTATTAGGTTATATACACTCAACTCCCCTTTCCTTCCACCATGTTGGGCCAGGGCCAAAGTGATTCTGCGGGCAAGAAGGACTGATGACATGGTTCCGCAATGCCAGTGCTTCACCCGCCAAGGGAAGGTCGCAACTGCATGGCATGACCTGCAGGAAGTTCGACAAACCACCATGGTGGCACCCAATATCACCTGGATGTGCAATCGCCAGGCGGCCATTGTTTCTTGGCGTTTAGTAAATTTAGGGACCACCCCAGTGTGTGAGAAGACCTCGGGAACTGGTGCATGTCATACTTTTTTTTTGCTATGGCTTAGAATGGAAAACAATGGGGTCGCACATCCAGAGCGTAAAGTTGAATTACTGTAAGTTGAACCATGAGGTATCTGCACATTGTGCACCATACTTGAATTACGAATGCATTTTCGTAGGTTGTCCCCGTTTTGCCTTTCATGAATGAGGCAGCATAAGAAACTTATGCTGATAGATGCACATGCAAAATAGGCACCAGGGCACGGGTATGGAATGACTGATCCAACATGGAACAAGACATGGAACAAGGCCAACCCGGCAAGGTATGCTTCAAGCGTTTGGTTCAAGCTGGTGTCAACACCATCGTCACAGAGGAGTCACGAGTTTGGGAATTCGTTGGCTCTCGATGGAAGCTTGGATCGAACCCACAATGGCCATCAATGGCCAAACCAAACTCACGCCAGTCGCCAATCAAAATCGAAGTCGACTCATGTTGAAGCCAGATTTCAGTTCAAATCAAGATTATTCCCACATTTTCGTACCAATCCCTACATTTCTACATCATTTCATGCATTTCAACAAAAACTGGAATCAGTTCTACAGCTGGTTGTTCAAGGTCCAGCCTTCCCGCCCCAGGAAGTTGCGACATTTCCATCGCTCTCCCGGAGCCAGCTGAGGTATGCTGAGGTAACGTTTTAGCGACTGGTTGGGTATGCCATAAATGGAGAGAAATGGGGAATTACATAAATAAATATATATATATATATGCATAATAAAAAATACATATAGATATATCGCTGTGTATGCTAACGAGATCAAAATAATCGACATGTTGTTGAAGTGTGGCCCGATTGCAAAAAATGTCAAAAGCTAACTGCTGATGGAGATGGCGATGGAAAGAGAGGAGAGAGAGAAGAGAAAGTGCCGATGTGGAGTACAGGGAAGAACCGGAAGGACCTGCGATCTCGGAGGATCCAAAGCAGCCATAGGCTGCAAAGGACAGCCTGCTGTACAGCCGCTTATCAGTTGTCAATATGGAAAAGTTTGACACTCTTGACCCGAGCGTGGCACAGTGCTTGAGGAAAAAGATGGAAAACGGATGAAACACGAAGAACTTCAGCTGACGCAGATGCATTCATATTCCATATATAAATAAATATAATGCATATATATATGTGTGTGTGTGTGATATATATATATATATAAATAAATAAATCCGCCCGCACCGAAGGTGCTGGGGCGTGATCTTCCGGATGGCACTCGTAAAAGGTTACAGGTTTACCTGGGGGGGGGGGTCCCATTTTTCGGCCAAAACCTCCTGTTTTTGATAGGTCGTGACGCTCGCCTTCAAAAAACACTGTAAAAAACAGTACGGAAGACACCTGTTCGTGAACGCGCCCGTCCAAAATCGGCAAGCGAAAAGTGAAAAAACACCGTGTTTTTCAACTTTTCGACCTCAATTTTTTGGTTTGCAACATCTTTTTTTGGTTCCGCAGGTGGCCTGGCCCGGAGGCGGATTTTTGAGTTTTTGGACCCGTTTTCGGACTGATTTTCGTCGTTTTGTGATAGCAGAAACACTTGTTTTTACAGTGTTTTTCTGTTTTCTGCATGCTTGACGGCTAGCTTCAAAACTTCCAAAAACCTCGTAAATTACGCTGTTTTATGTTACGGTGTGAATGAAAACATCGTAAATACCAGTGTTTTTTGACGTTGGTTTAAAAAACACTGTAAATTACTGTGTTTTTGGCCACCTGACCCTCAAAAATCATGGTATTTGCAGTGGTTTCTGCTTCTCACCGCGCAAAAACACTGTAAATAACAGCAATTTCGCCGTTTTTTCATGTTTTTCGTTATTTTTTGAACTCCGTTGGCCCGCTATACATGGCTATCAAATTCTTCGCGCGCCCAACGATGCGGTGCGGGCGGTTGCCGTCGCGAAGCATATATGTGTGTGTGTGTAGTAATTACTTTGAGTTGGCCAGCATTCTGAACTGAACCACCTTTTGGTGAGGGCTATTGCCATAACTGAGGTGGTACCTGTGGGTGTGGACGTGCCGTGACCCGGGCCAAGGGCAGTGATTTGGCAGGATGCTGATGATTCAAATTGATTCCAATGGGATCAAATCGCAGTTTCTTACATGTCCTTTCTTGGACAGGCTGCAAAGAAAAAGGATCTCAGCATAGTTATTTATTGTAGATTGGGCATTTGCGATGCCATTTTTTGGCCAATGTTGGTCCATTGACAGAGATACAGATTCACCACCAGATTCACAGCAGTCGCTGGTGCCTGGCTCATTCTCCCATGATGCCATGATGCAGATCTTTGCAGCGCTGTTGTTCTTCAATTCCTTGGCATGTTCGTTGATAGAAAAGAAATCATCTTCCATATGTTGCTTGGGTTGCTGGAGTGCTAAGCCACTAAGCATTTGTGGAATGCAGGGTCAACATGCGTCAACCATCAAGGGAGCAGGCTTAGCAGGCACCCTGCCTTGTGGAACCTGGACTGTAGATGATAGATGGATGTCATTCAGGAGATCTCTACCACAAACCTCGATTTTCTTAGGGGTTTGACGGTCCCAGCCTTTCAAAAACAGCCCTCCCCCAGCGCTGATGGTGGCCCCAGCGGTAGCCATGGATGCTCCAAGACGCTTCCCCAGCAGATCTTCGGTGCGGTCCCAGAACTCAGGCATCCGCCTGGTGGTTTCCATGGGAATCCCCCAATAGCTGGATGGTTTATTTTCTGTTTATTTCATGGAAAATCCCGTCGAAAAAAATGGATGATTTGGGGGGTACCCCCATGACTTTGGAAACCTCCACATGTTTCATGTTCAACCATCAACATGGGATGATGATCCCAACTCATTGGTATCTTTAAGGGTGTTGAAAGCACCAGAGAGCATTTATTTTTCTACTTGCTTATTTGCATGATCAATATTCACCCCGCTTCGCGTGGGGTGGCCGCCCACACCGCAGGTTTATTTCGGTCCGTGAGAGGGGCTAAGGGTGGTTTTCCCCCGTGGGGGCTCCCCAAGCTAAGAATTTTCACTTTCCCCCCCCGTGGGGGCTCCCCAAGCTAGGGAATTTTCACTTTTCCCCCCCGTGGGGGCTCCCCAAGCTAGGGAATTTTCACTTTTCCCCCCCGTGGGGGCTCCCCAAGCTAGGGAATTTTCACTTTTCCCCCCCGTGGGGGCTCCCCAAGCTAGGGAATTTTCACTTTTCCCCCCCGTGGGGGCTCCCCAAGCTAGGGAATTTTCACTTTTCCCCCCCGTGGGGGCTCCCCAAGCTAGGGAATTTTCACTTTTCCCCCCCGTGGGGGCTTCCCAAGCTAGGGAATTTTCACTTTTCCCCGCCGTGACAGCTTCCCAAGCTATGGAATTTTCACTTTTCCCTCCCTTGGAGGCTCTCCAAGCTGCGGAATTTCAAATAGCTAGACAACGACGCCTAGATAGTCCCCCAAATCCCGTGTTCTTTGAATGTGTTTCCATGTTTTTGCAATGGTTTCCTTCAAAGCACGGTACTTTACACTTTTGTCGCCATAAAACCGGTCGAAAACATCATGTTCGACAATGCTTCCAATTCCCTTATCTCCCCAACCGTTGAAAATACCGCTATTTACAGTGTTTTCTTCAATTTTTCCATGTGCCAATGCCGGTAGCCAACTCCAACATATATATAAGAAATCCTTCCAAAACATTGTTTTTGACAGTGTTTTTCCAATGTTTCCAGTCAAACAGACGGTAATTTACACGTTTTTTGCCATAAAGGCAGTAAATCCTTCCAAAACATTGCTTTTGACAGTGTTTTTGTAATGTTTCCAGTCAAGCATACGGTAATTTACACGTTTTTTGCTATAACGTCAGTCCAAAACACTTGTTTTTGCAGTGTTTTCAATGCTCTGGCATCCAAAAACCCTGCAAAATCTTGCTATGCACAATGTTTTTTTCATTTTTGGCCGTTTTTCCATTGCCGGAAAACTACCAAAATGACCCAAAATTCCATTTCAATACCGTCTTGCGCTCAGACACCCAAAAATCCTCGAAAAATGTCGAAAACACCCCCGTATTCTGGTCTCGGTGCGAAACCGTTTTTGGCCCCCCCCCCGCTAAAGCTGATATAGCGACTGCTATATTAACAAATGTCATTGAGCATTTAGTGTTGCTGTTGCCCCCCAATAAGCACGCCTTCACCGCCAAAGCGGTGTGGGCGGATTTTAGCTTATGGCTATGGCTCAAGTTTGGGCCCAAATCGTTAAGGTTGTTCTAGACAGACCCCATTAGATGGCGGAACGTGGAGGAATTCCCACTTTTAATCTAGAAGATGATGATGGTGCTGATGATGCTTCTGCAGCTGCTGCCCCCGGCCTTCCTGCTGCTCCCAAGCTTTCCCTTGCTTCCCCACCTTTGAAGAAAAGCAAGTCCGTCGTCATCACCGGGAACAATGACGAGCAAACAGACCCAGGCGAAGCAGACCTTGAACCAGCCTTTCCCCCACCCCCGCTCCTGGCCCTTCCTGCTGCTGACACTGCCATGGGACCGCTGGAGCAACAATCTCTCCACACTGTGTTGAACCAATGGGCAGAACGATTGGAAAACACCTTGAGCAGAACAGTTGGCAGAAAACTGGACGCGATCCAAGCCAACCAGCAAGTTGTACTCCAAACAGTTGATGCACACACTTCCCAAATCTCCTCACTTGCTCAAGGGCTTGACGGAGTCAAGGCGAAAATCCAGAAACTTGAAGCTTCCCCACCTCAACATCAAGAAGGTGCTGGCTCCCAGGTTCAACAGCTACAAAAAGATCTACGAGTGCTGACTGACAAGGTTGATCAACTCTCATCGCTCTCTGCTCGGGCTCCCTCAGCTCCTCCACCTCAGCGTGACTCTGCAGCACCTGTGCACGACACCTCTCGTCGAGCCCGCTCCGCTGCGCCTTTCCGGCGTATGACCTCTGACGATGCCCCACTCATTGACTGGAACCACCTTGTGATTGGCGGTTGGGGTGTCGACACCAGGCGTGACACAATCCATGCAGAGGCAACGCAACTGCTCGAAAAGATGCAAGCCAGTGACAAAGTGGTTGAAGTCATAGTGTACGGCAAACGCTCCTCCACCTGCCACGTTTTTCTTCAACCCCTGCCTGAGCCAGATGCACGACAGCAAATCCTTTCTTGGCAAGCCCAATTCAAGGACAAGTTCGTCCTACCCAGCTCTGGCAAGCCCGCATGGCTCACAGCCCACAAGAGCACTCAACTTCGCTTCAAAAACCGCATCACAAAGCAAGCACTCCATCTGGTTCAAACACTCCTTGGCCAAGGGTCTACGAAGCAGGTTGACTGCGATTGGGCTCGTCAACTCATTTGGGTCGATGACTGCCGAGTTGCTGGTGCCCGCATTGGCGATTTCGACCCAGAGCCTAACGCCACACTCTGTGAGCACAATCTCCGCGATGACAAGCTGCAACAGGCTGCCTCCCTTCACTTTCATGCCTCCCGCCTTGCACGGGTCACTGGCAAGACAGTCCCTGACATCCAGCAATTCCTGGCCCAGCCCAGGGCCAATGAGTGACTCTCCGACCACGAGCGTGATGCATGCCAGATCGCCAATGCTCAGCTGCCCCATGGGCACAGCCTGCAACCCTTGCAGCTGGCCACGTGGAATGTTCATGGAAAATCCATCTGCCAGACTGCTGCGGCTTTGGCTGATCAACAAATTAGCTTTGATGCTCTTGCTCTTCAAGAGGTTGGTGCCCTTCCTGAAGGAATTGATGCCGACCCTTCGCTGCTCATTGATGCCGCCGATCTTCCGATTGCAGCTCGTGATGACCTCGCCAATTACTGGATCCTCGGCACCAACAACCTTCAAAGTCATTTGGGTCAAGCCCTTCTTTTCGACAAAACACTGTTCCCAGCAATTCTCCAAGTCCACAAGGGACAGCGATCCCTTGGAGCGAAGTTGGCCCTTCGATCGGGAGGTTTTCTCTGGATCCTGGGCGTCCACTTCCCCCACCATCAAAACGACATGGACGTCTACGCTGCGGCCACTCGGGAAATCCACTCCTTTGCTGCAAAGGTTCAGGGCACTCCTTTTCTCATTGCAGGCGATTGGAACTCACAACCCGATGGCCCCAACATGGACCAGCAAGCCCTGGAGATCGCTTGCTTGGCGGCTGAAGACCTTCTGCACATTGCCATGCCTGCGGGCCCCACTTGGCAACGCAAAACCTATGACTTCTTCCTGTGCTCCCAGCACCTGCACTCGAAGTTGAGCCCAGCGACTGCACAACCATACACCGTTCCCCACATGCGTGATCTCCTTCCCTCTGATCACCACCTGGTCGCTTGGGACTTAGTCTGGGAAAAGGGGTCCAAGCGCAAGCGCGCTTCCCACTTCCACACTGCCAAGTGGACTATCAATTCCGAAGCTTTGGCAGCAGCCATCCAATCAGCTGCCCCTGCCCGGACTGCCTGGGACGAGCTATGCCGCCTGGCCCACTGCTCCCAACGCCGAGCCCTCAGCAAAAAATATGTGGACCCGCCAGCCTTGAAACAACTTTGCCAGCTTCGCAACAACACCTTCGACACCACTCTTCGTGCATCCCTGTCTCGGCAGATCCTCCATCAAAGGCGCGAAGCAAAGCAGCAATGGGCCCTTGATCTCCAAAATGATGCAGCAATGGGAGACGATGCCAGCATTGCTTTCCTCAAAGCCCGTCGGCGGAAGGCCTCCAATTGGACCACTTTGATCGACACATGTGGCAGCCGTGAAGCGGCCGCTGACGCTGTTCGAACCCACTTCGCCCAAGTCTTCTCCGCCACCCCTGCCAAGCAGCGCGACCAGGAATGCAGCCAGTCCCTTCACACTTTGTCTGCGCACATGGGTGCCACAAAGCCCTTACCCATTGCAAGCCCAGAACTCCACACTGCCCTGCTCAAGCTGCACCGAGGCAAGACCTCTGGAGCCTCTGGCATGTCCAATGAATTTCTGCTTGCAGCCGCCCAACACACAGAAGGGGAACATCTACTCCTGCAAGCCCTCAACGACATGTTCTTGCAGGGCAACTTCCACCCAGACCTCACCCGCGGGGTCGCCTGCCTGATTCCCAAGATCCAGCAGGCCAAGACAGCAAACGACATTCGCCCCATCCTCCTGCTAGAGGTCTTGCAAAAGGTTTTCTGCAGGATCCTCATGACGAGATTGCAGCCGCTTTGGTGCCCTCTCTTTGCTCAACTCGGCGCTGTGCCAGGGGGGCAGGCAATTGAGGCTCTTTTTGCAGCGCACAGCATGATGAGTATCGCAAAGGTGATGCACAAACACTACCTTTTTATCAAGATGGATCTGAAAGGAGCTTTCGATAACCTCAAACATGCCAGTGTTGCTCAATTTTTGGCTTCCTTACCACCATCGGCGGCGTGGGAAGCAAAACGGCTACTGCAACTTCTGCTCAGTCAAACTCTCGACTTCCAGTTCTTGCAAGAAGAATGGCAGCTCCGCAGCACCGCTGGAACACCTCAAGGTGGATCACACTCTGCTGGTCTCTTTGCTCGTACGTTGGACTACTTCTTGGCAAAACTGGTGACAAAATGGGAGCGTTTGGGATACCGGGCTCCTTTTGACCCCTTGTGGCTTCTGCTGTATGTGGACGACATCATGCTCTGCTTTAAGAATTGGAGACAAGCCTGCGCCCTGATGCCCTCCTTCTTGGACATGCTGAACTCCATTGGCATGAAGGTCAACTTTAGCAAGAGCTGTGTCATTGTCGATGCAGTGCTGCTACGTGCTGCCGCCACAGAATGCACAAGCCCACTTCTCCGGGAGTTTCAATGGAGCGAGACAACGTCCTACCTCAACCGCCCTTTTGGCTACCAGGTGTCAGTGGAAACGCTATGCCAACAAGTAGCTCAGAAAGTCCATGCTGCATGGGGTAGCCTCAGATGCATTTTGGGGAGACGCTGGTGGACAAACCCGTCCCAAACAGATACTCTTCTGACAAAACATGTTGGTTCTGTATTTCTGTGGCTATCTCCCGTCCTTTACCCATACAGTGCAGTACTCAACAGCATTCAAACACTCCAAACCACGGTCTTTGCAGATGCGCTGGGGCTCTTCATTCCTGATCTCAGCTATGATACAGCGGTGCAACTTGTTCGCCTCAGGCGCCATGTGGTCAAAAGATGGTTGCTTCATGTCGCTCCCGCAGGCAATTGGTGTGCCAAGCTCCTTAGGCGCTTGTGGACCTTTACGGGGCATATCTGTCGTCAAACATCTCATCCGTCGCAGCCGGCGCGAGTGATGATGGGCCTTTTCGCCTCAACTCATGCGCATGGGTTAGCCAGACCTGGCCCATGGAAGACACTGCATGCATTGTTCCACAAGTTCTGGACATCACATGAGCTGGAAGGTGACTTTCTCAACACTGCTTTGGATCGTGAATCTTGGAAAACCCTTGAGCCAGCCTTCGTTCAATGGTTTCAACCCTCCACTCGCTGCAACGTGGAGTTTTTGCAATGCAGTCCGTGGGAATCGCCGGACATGCTTCTACGAGCACACGTCCCATGGGTACACACAATTGTTGTTCAACTGACCAACGTTGCAGACAACAGATGGCGGCTTGCAGTCACCTGGCTCGACGAAACGGATGGGATGTGCTCCTGGAGCCACTTTTCTGACCAGAACTCCAAACTCACCACCTTCACTTCGGGAATGGCATGCTGCCTTCGATATTTGGCAATGATATACCAACCCTTTGTCATACAGATCGCTTTCGCAACCGCATCTGACTGGGCACTCGTCTTTGCCAACAGTGAAGCCGTCAATAGTGTCTTTAAGCATTGCCCTTGTGGTTCGTGGGTGCAGCTTTTCCCTCTTTCTAAGAAAGAACTGCGACACCGAACCCTTTCCCATAGTTTGACCATTCTTGCTCCTTAAGGGAGTCCCTTGGTCACGCCACGCCATTATTCTTCATTTATGCTGTAGGGCAAACCATTGGATGCCCAGGCAAAAAAAATATTTTAGCTTTACGCATTTTTATCCGCTTTTGATTGAGACTTGGAGGGCAACCATGTACTGTACTCAACATGATTTTCCCAATTCGAAATTGGAGGGGAAATGGATCGGCAGCCTGATCTCCAGGCATGCTGTGGCCGGCGGGGCTTGGAATGGCCTTGGGTTTCTCGGTGTTGGCAGCTGCTGCTTGGCTCATGGGCAAGCCCCGCCATGGTGGAGATAATGTGCCCATCCAACTTTTTGTTGTGGAGGCGTGTGTGCTCTTCATTGCTCTTCATTATGGGGATGTTGAAATATGTGGGAAAATCATGGAGAATCTGTGAAGCTGATCCATCTTTGGGGAAGAAAGAGGTGACTCTCCTGGAGGGTGGGTGCTTTGTGGCTTTGTGGTTTCATGAGGCGGGAGTCTTTCTCGATTGCAAGTAATGTCCAGATGTGTTTAATTTCAGATTTATACTCTCTCAGCTCACACATGCACTCAGACAAAAGACATACAGACATGCATATATATATATATTAGATTATTAGTGTATTGCGAAACCATGGAAAAATAAAAGAGAGAGACCACGATCTCAGCATGTATGATTTGCCAGTAAGACGAACCTCGCAGGAATTTTTTTTCTGGTGAATGGGATTGATAGCACTTCATAGCTCCAAAGATGTCGCATCCCGTGCAGCGTGTGGTGTCCTCAAACATGGCTTGGAAATCCATCATGAAAAGATGGATATTTTTTCATGTGTCAATGGAAAAATCATTGAACTAAGTGGTGGGTTTTCCAGCCCCGATTTGATCACCAGAGGGTAACTAATTTCTCTTATGACCTATGCGACTCTTTGGACTCTTATGACATTTTATGTCCTTTACTTCTGTTCGATACGGTGGGTCTCCAGATACCATTTTGCCAATGTGACTTCAGACTATGAGGCCACCAAAGCAACTGGCACCCGCCTCTCATCCTATGAGCCTTGACTTCACGTCAGCAAAGGTTGGTGCAAACTTGCATGCCCGGCTTGCCCACCTGCAATAAAACATGTAGAAACCGAGAGAAAGTTGATTTTAAGGATTGACAGTGATGTCAGTGATGTCCTTTCTCAATATTGGCTACGCGATTGGGGTTTCTAGGGTCCAGGCCTTTGGGGTGCGTGTCCATGCCCCTCTAGGGACGTTAGGAAGTAGGGCATACCTGCTTCCTGGAGATTGATTGACACCAGAACCTGATCCGGGTTTATGGCAGCCCTGCAATTTCGTCAGCTACAGGAGACTTACTTTCAAGCTGTGTTTCAAGACATCTTGCAGTAGCTCAGATGTTCGATCGACATATATCAACATCAATCCCAGGTCAATATAGATCAAAAACTAATCCCTGGTTGATTCACGCAGGGGTTGCCTTTTTATAAGTTTGAATCATTACTGCTGTGCAGACTCCCCCATCAGGGCCATCACAGGTCATGTTGGCACATATGTTGGCGCCAGGAAAGAATCTTTCTGCGGAGCTGTTTCTGCGTGCTGTTAGCGCCCATCGCCGGGGAGAATTCCTTCCCGCCGGTGTCATCACCCAACCGACGTTTGCTGATGCTGCGAGGTGCCCTTGGCTTCATTGCAGCAGCTGGGCACCATAGCAGGACTGGTTTTAGGGCCTTATAGGATCTAATAGGGGGATTCTTGTGGTTGAAAAGAGTCCTATAAATTATGGAGATTGTTGGGCTTTTGTTGGTGAAATGGATCCATTTTACCTCATCGAGAGAGAACCCCAGCAGAGGAAGAAGACAACAGATCAAGCCATATCAAGCCCAGAAGCACACTGAATCGAGATGCTGTGATACACTTCTACTGTTTTGTTGAAGTGTTGGCTATCACGTCTTGAAGCACCCCTTTGGGATGATCCCGTCATATCCCGTCATATCCCGAGGTTTCGTCCTACTACGAGGCCATTGCGCGCATCCCCTTGGCTACCCTCACTTTGATATCCAGGTACCTTCCGAGAAGACTGGGATCGACCAGACTTACCGGTGCTGAATTCCTTGACAGCTTTAAAGCATCCATCATACGTACAATGAAAGTTCTTGAGCCACATGCTTTCCAACAAACATTGAGCTGGCATTCCTGGTTTATTCTCAAGCAATTAGTATGTTTTTTGCTATTCATTTGATTTTTGGTATTAGTTAAAAATAAGTTACATGAGGTATTATATTCTATTATTCATACGTTACATATCCATATATATATATATATATCCTATTCTTTGTACAAAGACTTCCTGGCAGGTTACATCCGCTGCTGTCCACCGCCTTGGCGGGGCTGATTCTGGGAGTAGCTTGGCTTCATCCTCCAGGCAGCCAGTCAGCCACCATCGACCATCCCAGGAACCCGTGCCGCGACAGCAGATGGTCGTCTTGCTGGTTGCGACACTGGGGACTGCCTTGTTGACTCCAGCCGAGGCTGTGGGGAATTCAGGGCTGTGGAGAAAAACATGTGCGTGTTGAAGTGTGCTTGCATATGTGAAATTATAACTACGTATATAATATATATCACACACACACGCATATATATAATATAATATACGTGGAGGGTATGCCATTTACATCCAGTGATGGCTAAGTTGGGCCAGCATATGCCAGCATGTTCCGTTAAATCCCAATCTTGAAGTACAGGCTTTCCCTGGAAAGAGATGCATAGATACAGCAATCTCAGTGCTCGCAGCTCGCAGGAGCTGTTCTCTTCTGATGGTAGTGCCTGGGGCTACTCTGCCGCATTGCTGGCAGCGTTGTTCACTGCCTTGGCACTCCTCTGCGTTCGAACGCTCACAGTTTTGGGCGAGCCCGCCCATCATGCGCGAGAAGCATTTCATTGGGGAAACCTCTGTGGATCGTTGGCGCTTGGCTTGCCACGAGGCTTGCAGCCGCTTGAAGCCTCGAGATGTTTTTGCTCTTGATGTTACTGTATGGCTCAAGGGGAGCATCTTTGGCATGTGCAAACTCTAAAAATAGTTAATCCCCGAAGTTGGATCTTCAACGGTCGATCTCTCATAAGTGTCCCAAACGTGTGGTCCATCAACCTCAAAAAGTTGTTTTCCCCAGTCGCCCAAAAAGAAACTAAGGATGGTCAACATGTCCAACATGGTCATGTACAGTAAGACTACTAATTAAGATAAATTTCATGCACCAAAAAGATCAAAGAGAGAGAGAGAGAGAGGATACCATGATAACTACCCCCATCATAAACCGTTAATCATCTAAGAAAGTTCGTACATGTTCATCCCAAACATCATTGATTCCCATACATGTTCCACCATTCATCCACCACAATTTTCCATGTTCAACTCCCAATGTTCAACAACATGTCCTCATCTTCACCTGGATTTTACGGTGTTTTCACGGACCCCATCCCCAACCCCATCCCCAACTCCCGGGATGCTCAGCCTGGCGCCAGGCTTCTCCTGGCCCAGCTACAACGAGGCGCTGTGGATCTTGATCACCGCCGTGTCGATGCAGTTGGCGCAGCTGGCCCTGACGCATGTTTTGCGCAGCCCGGTGGTGAGCCCTGGCGAGTGGTGAAGTGGGGAGTTACAGCTGCTCCGGAGACTGTATGATGTAGAAATAGTGGAAATTGTGTTTGTTTTCTATATTTCTAATATATAAGATTTGTTTTATGTATATAAATATAATATATGTATAATCGCATTTATTTATATATATATATGTATTGTTTATTTATGATATGGTATATATGAATATGATATGGCGTAAATAGATATATGCATACAGTTTCAGTTGTAACATTTGGTGGTTGATTTTGCTGTTGTTCTCTTCGGTCAATGATCACATGCAAACTGATCACATGATACAACCCGCATGGTAAGATGCCAGAATCAAGTGGTGGTAGTACCCTTAACTTACCCTCATCCACAACTGCTCCAGAAGCCACCAGGGGTCGGTAAATGTTTCTTTTTTGGATTTTGAACATCACCTTCAAGTATTTGTTGGAGACTACGACTATATCCCCAATAGTTGGGTGATGTTTAAATAGGACATGTACCAACCCCTGGCCACCGAGGAGTGCCACCAAATATTTCTTCCTAAACGTGGTGTTGAACTTAGCTTTCGGGGTTTTGCTGGGCGACCCCTGGCCCTCAGCACGCGAGACCTTCGGAGCCGCCGTGATTTTGCTCAGCACCTGGGTCTAAGATGGTCTAAGTGCAGCTTGAGTCGATGTACCAAAGTGATTCTGACTGATGGTTTCAATGCATGCTAGTGCAATATAAAGCAATGATAAACCACCCTTGTTTTAGAATGAAGTACCACCCGCCACCAATTTATGGGTAAAATGAAAGATGGTTTACTGTACTATTGCTTTACGAACATTATGGCAAGACCCTATGGTTTGCCCCGAAGCTTAGAACGGAGTTCAAACATTATCCTTCCTTCGACATGCTCAAATACCTGCGCAGGGCCAGTGTTTTGGTATTTCCCAGACGAACCCTAAACCCTAAATGCTAAACCCTCAAGCCCCAAACCTTAAAACCCTAACCCTATAATCCTAACCCAAAAACCCAAAACCCTGAAAACTCTGAATCCTAAACCAGAAGATATTGTACATGATGATACTGAGTATACGCGGTATTTTCTGCAATCTCTCTTATCATGTTCGACAACATGGTGTCCTCAATGCTGCAGTCCAGACAAACCACGGGGCTACGTACGTAACATTGGTTTTGTTAATTCTCAACCAGATTTGGGATGACAATCCCAAGAGACTATTTGTGCAACTGGGGCAAAAATCAACGACAAAACCCTCAAAACATATACCGTACAGTATATATAATTAGTGACAAAGAGAAGCAAAAACAGTGCCCATCCTATCCCATCCTATCCTACATGATCCTGCCTAACCCTCCTCATCACGGTCCTCACCACCATCATTCCCATGATTCGCATTCCTCATCCAACGACTGCAGGCATTGCATACGGTGGTTCTATTGAAGCGGTTCCTGTTGCGACTCCGGCTGTGGCAACGCCCAAAAAGTCCAGTCGGATGCAAGATGAGTCCCCGCCCTGAAAATGGTGGCAGCTTCTGGTGCTGATGGGACCGCCCCAAGTGAGACCTTGGGACAGAGGCATTTAGCATGTAAGAAATCAGAGCATTCCTGGCCCTAATCATTCAGGACTTTGCCAGGATTACATGGAGCTTCCCGGCTTCCCGAGATCCTTTGTTGATAGGTACGGTTGGCCAGGGCCACTGTTCTCTCCCGAGCCAGGCGCAGGGTTTTGTGGAGCAGAGGTGATCAGGCGGTATTCTTCATTCTATATCATAGCCTTGCAGCAAAATCAATGTGTTTTCTCGATCATGTACAGATGCAAATCATCATGGTCTTTCCTGTTCACATTGTCATTTCATTGCGCCATGCTGTTTTTCTTTTTGGTCCTGGGTGTGCCTCGCCCATCGCCTCCTAAAACAATGCCATATTTATTATTTAACAATGATGTTTGCTATTTGTGAAGTTGCCAACGTGCAGCCAAAAAAAATGAGACCATAACTACAGTGACAATAGATCAAAGCGGCCAATGAAACCCAGGTATCCATCTAATTGCTTCAGAGATCAGCAACTACTGGTTGCTTGACGTTGGACTTTCCCTCGTTGGAAAGTTTGTCCATTAAGAAAGTCAGGATTCCGTGCCACCAACCAGCTTTTCTATTTATGTTGTTATTCTTTTGAATGTATCCGATATCAGAACTGTTGTTTTCAGTTATAGGATGTTATAGGTTTGCATTGATTTTCTTGGGCGACATCCCTTCCATATTTCCGATGCCCCACCCTACTTGCATGACCCCTGAAGCTATAGTCAATGGTCAGTGGCTTGGATTTATCTCAGCAAGTATGCGTCCCAAATATGGCCCTTACATTCCGGTTTGTTACTAACATTTCTTAGTTAGCAACATTTAATTTCCATTAATTTCCCATAATTTCCCCACTTAGAGGATCATCCTTTTTAACACATGTCATAGAAAAAAACATGTTGTAGTACCTGACATTACTTTCCCCACATTGCTGCTACACACCAATTGTGTTTTTTTCCTTCCCCGCTTGGTACTCAGAAGCCTAGCGCTTAAAATGAAGGTGCCACAAGCACTTCATTTGACGTGGACGTGGTGCTGAAAGGTTCAAGGCCTTTTCGCACTGTGACAGCTGGAGGGAAACATCTCATGTTTGTTGTCGGTTGTTTCATGACATGGGGAGGGCTTTGTCTATTCCATAACCATAATATTAACCATATGTCACCTTTTAACATCTTATAGCGGTACTCTTTGTGTCCATATATCTATATACACGCATTATATATAATCCTCTCTCCCTATTACTAACCCCCCCAAATGGTAAACACGGTGATCTAGTTTTATTATTAGGAGGTATTTTGTATTAGGGTGCCCCTAATATTCCAATGAAAAACCTTAACAATAAAAATAAAAAACGTAAAAAACTCGATTTCAAATTTGATTAAATCCCCAATTAAAATCTATATAAGATATTGCCAAAAACTGTATTTCGATGCTTTCCCCTCATATTCCAATGAAAAACCCTAACAATAAAAATAAAAAACGTAAAAACTCGATTTCAAATTTGATTAAATCCCTTATTAAAACCTATATAAAATATTGCCAAAAACTGGATTTCGATGCTTTCCCCTAATATTCCAATGAACAACCCTAACAATAAAAATACAAAACGTAAAAAAACTCGATTTCAAATTTGATTAAATCCCTTATTAAAATCTATATAAAATATTGCCAAAAACTGGATTTCGATGCTTTCCCCTAATATTCCAATGAACAACCGTAATGATACAAATAAAACATAAAACTTGTGAGATGGGACACTAACAAAAAACCTCCAGGTGGCAATCTGTTTTTGATTAATAGGGGGTTGAACCCATTGTTTCACCATCCTGTTCTCCTATTGATTCTCAATTACCACAATTAAGAATCCAATTGTGCCCAACCCAAAAAAAACGGAAGTGCCACACCAATCCTTTTTTTGGGGGGGAAATTTTAGTAATAGGACAGGAAGAAGGGATTATATATATATATATAGATACATGTGTGTATATGTGTATAGTATAGGTATCAACTCTTCCATTGTACAGGAATAGTTTGTTTAACCCATGAGTATCATACCTAACAAGTCTGATTCTGGATTCACATTGATTGGTACAATGATTTGAACCGAAAACAGCGGTGAGTCTGTGGCTGTGCATCCAACCGCCTGGCATGATGACGAGTCTGGTGTGTCAACTACCATCCAGACATGCCAACGATCCCTAATATATCACCATTATATCCTCATGAATATCCCGATTACATCCCATTCAATTCATTAAAACCCCATGAAGATCCCATTAAAATCACATTAAATCCCATAAAATTCCCATTAAATCTCATGAAAAACCCATTAAATCATCAAAATCCTATTAAACCTCATAAACATCCCATTACATCTCATCAAAATCCCATTAAGATCCATTAAATCCCATTAAATCTCATAAACATCCCATTAAATCTCATCAAAATCGCATTAAGATCCATTAAATCCCATTAAATCTCATAAACATCCCATTAAATCTCATCAAAATCCCATTAAGATCCATTAAATCCCATTAAATCTCATAAACATCCCATTAAATCTCATCAAAATCGCATTAAGATCCATTAAATCCCATTAAATCTCACTAGTTTCTCCCATGAAACGCCCACATCCCCTTGAATCGTCAGGTGGCGAATCCGAGACGTTCGACACAGCCAGGAAGTTCATGCGGCTGGAGGCTTTTTGGGAGAAGGATGGTGGCCCCATTTTTGGTAGTCAAACATGGCTGGAAAATCATGGAAAATCCTGTGAAAGATGGTGATTTGATGGGATTTACCTATGACAAAGACTGAGAAAAAACCGGGGTTTAATGCGGGATTCTTTCCAGGGAGACCTCCATTGAGTTCGGGGGATTTACCAGATTGCCATTGGACTTTCATTGGTATGATTAGTGTCGTTGCTGACATGTGTTCTCCTTTCATGTGATTTTCATCCGAGGCATCACCATCTCCATCTTCCGGACAGAAGCTCAGACGGCCACAAGCCCAGTGAGGGACTGGCCCGCAATGTCTTCAACGATGGAGGATACCCTCTGGTAATTTAACATAGCTATGGAAAATCACCATTTTTAATGGGAAAATCCACTATAAATGGCAATTTTCAATAGCTATTTTGACATAACCAGAGGGTAATCGATTACTTGTTGATGATAGCTCCATGTGTCAACCATACGACTGAGATGCTGACGATGACGATGACGATGACGATATGGTGATGATCCGATGAAGCCACCCAGACCTGGATCCCAGGTGCTGCAAGTTTCCGACTGTAGAGGTGGGCTTGAAGTTATGTCATCCTTTCTGTTAAAATCCTTAACCAGAATTTCTGGTTACTGGCTTTTCTGATTATACATTAATATACATTATAACACATTGTAACGTTGTTGTGCTATGTTGGAAAAACGGAAGTTGCAAAGAAATTTGTCAACTCGTTGCGAGGCAATATATGATGTATCTATTTGTATTTATGTGTAACCAAGGTAATCCATGTTGCCAAAAAATATAGTAGTTGTATACTAATGCACTATATATAAGTGCCGGGCAACGTTGCCAGGAGATGCAGAGAGCAAGTCCCAGACTGAGGTGGCACCGCTGCCGGTGTTTGGAAAAATGGGATTTTCCATGGGCCCCATAGCCTCCAACAAGGTGGTGCCCCCCCAGTTATAAGTTGGCTTATGAACCCCATTAACTATAGTTATATTTCCCATAAGCCCGACTTTAGCAAGTTATGTGCGTCAACTTAGCTATGGGGCAGCACCTTGAAGTAGATCCAAGTAGCAACTTTTCCATGGGACATCATGGGAAACACAGTGATAATCCTCTAGATTATTATAGGGCGCCCTATTTATCAGACAAACCCATATGATGATGGGGATATAGTGTTAGTAAAGCAACGCCATAAACCATCCATATGGAATTGAATGATGGGTTTTCCCCACTACCACCCCAAAAAATGGTAAATTTTGGGATGATGGATCCTATTGCTGTACTAACATAAATGGGGACATATAGGGGATATGTGATGATATACGGTTATACGTGTATAATTCTGAGTTATGGGAATGTAATGCGAAATGTATGGAAATGTCACTATAATATATATTATAATAACTTATTATAACATATATAAATGACATGGTTATCAACGATATGATAAAAGGATATGCCCGAATATTAGGGATTTAACCCCATCTTTATTCTGTGTGGACTTACTGATGATTAACCAATTGATGGAATGGGGTATCCTATTCTCAGACAAACCCATAGAAGCCTAAAGAAACGTAAATATTACATAAAGGATTAATTCGGGATCTAGATTCGTTAGAATTGCATCAGCTACCTGTACCTATAGCTATTTGATGCTATTTGCACACCTCAACACATGAACAATGGTGATTAGCCTTCACATTGTACTGCAACTGTTGCAACCCCCACGGATGTCAATGTTTCGCCCAGCAAGGCTGTGTGGTCTCAAAAGGCCCTGCTGTGGCCGTGGGTAGTCTTACCGCAGCTGCTGGGTAGATGATAGCGGATATGGTGACTGACGTGAAGGATGGTGAATTGGCCAGAGGAAGTTGCTTTGGGTCTCCTAATTGCTGTATCCCCTCACCTTGCGTCCTAAGTAATGCGCAAGCTGAAAAAAAATGGAAGCTCCATGTTTTTCAGCACTGCTTTGATGAACCGCACTGTCTATCCAAGTGATGCTGGGAAGCAGGTACCACTGATGGTTCCACAGATTTCCACAGCATGCAATCTCTGGAACGTGACGGACGTGCTCCAGGTTGAAGTGAAACTAAGCCGGGTCGGCATATCCTTGATCCTGGCGCCGGTCGAGCCGGAAAGCCCAACGGATTTTTAGCTGGGGATTGTTCTTGGATGTTCTTGGGAAAATGGGAAAGTCCAAGGATTTTTTCCTTGGAAACTTTAGAAGTTGGCAGTTAGATAATGTGTTAGATTTTCGAGATCCTAGAGATTCAATGTGTTGTGAGGGGTCCAAGGTGGCAAAAGGTGGCAAATGATGGTTGAACAGTTGAACATGAACAAAATGTTTCCATGTAGACATATATGTAGACTAAATGCAGATTTTAGGAACCCAAACTTTTGATAGAACTAGACGACGGATAGCCCGAGAGCGTAGAGGAGCAGGGTCTTCTCTTGTTAGTATGGAGACACAATTTTACAAACAATATATGAAAGATGTGTTATAGGCAGTCGAGAAGAGGAGTAGCAAGACAAAATAGTGAGAAGTGCAAGACAATAGTTTGCATCGCAAACACTTTTACACACAGACGCTTTTACACACAAAAGCTTTTACACACAGAAGCTTTTACACACAGAAGCTTTTACACAGAGGCTATTACACACAAAGCTTTTACCCACAGAAGCTTTTACATACAGACGCTTTTACACACAGATGTTTTTACACACAGACGCTTTTACACGGACACTTTTACACACAGACACGTTTACACACAGACACTTTTACACACAGACCTTTTTACAGACAGGAGCTGCTTTTACACACAAACGCTTTGACACACAGAAGCTTTTACACATAGACGCTTTTACACACAGGCACTTTTACACACAAACACTTTTACACACAAACACTTTTACACACAGACGCTTTTACACGCAGACGCTTGTACACACAGAAGCTTTTACACACAAACACTTTTACGCAGAAACACTTTGACACACAGACGCTTTTACACACAGACGGCTTTACACACAAGCGCTTTTACACACAATCACTTGCACACACAGACGCTTTTACACAGAGGCCGGCCCATGTAGTCACAGCGAAGTCATCGTTGTCGTGGCGACCTCAGCAATCCGACGGGTGGTGTGGCGAAGTCCTATTTCCATGTGCCTCGAAACCAGCATGTATAAACATGTCATGCGGGCTATGTGCTTTGGGGCCCCCCAACCAAGGTGGTTTGCCATCTCTTTTACACCGCTTTTACACAGAGACGCTTTTACACACAGACACTTTTACACACAGACACTTTTACACCCAGAGACTTTTACACGCAGACACATTTACATAAACACGTTTACACACAAACATTTTTACACACAAACACTTTTACACACAGACACTTTTACACACAGAAGCTTTTACACACAGACGCTATTACACACAGATGCTTTTACACGCAAAAGTCTACACACAAACAGTTTTACACACAAACACTTTTACACAGAGACGCTTTTACACACAGAAGCTTTTGCACACAGACGCTATTACACACAGACGCTTTTACACACAGACTCTTTTACACACAGACGCTTTTAGACACATCGCAATTTTACTTCAGTTTTTGGCGATCCAACCTCATTTCGTGCGAAAGGGACATGCGACAGGGTTGCGCGGGACAAGTTGAAATCGCAATTTCACCTCAGTTTTTGCCGATCGAACCTCACTTTGTGCGAAAGGGTTGCGCCGGACCACTTGAAATCGCAATTTCACCTCAGTTTTTGACGATCGAACCTCATTTCGTGCGAAAGGGTTGCGCCGGACCACTTGAAATCGCAATTTCACCTCAGTTTTTGACGATCGAACCTCATTTCGTGCGAAAGGGTTGCGCCGGACCACTTGAAATCGCAATTTCACCTCAGTTTTTGACGATCGAACCTCATTTCGTGCGAAAGGGTTGCGCCGGACCACTTGAAATCGCAATTTCACCTCAGTTTTTGACGATCGAACCTCATTTCGTGCGAAAGGGTTGCGCCGGACCACTTGAAATCGCAATTTTACCTCAGTTTTTGACGATCGAACCTCATTTCGTGCGAAATGGTTGCGCGGGACAAGTTGAAATCGCAATTTTACTTCAGTTTTTGACGATCGAACCTCATTTCGTGCGAAAGGGTTGCGCCGGACCACTTGAAATCGCAATTTCACCTCAGTTTTTGGCGATCGAACCTCATTTCGTGCGAAAGGGTTGCGTTTCGTGCCGTCTCGTTGCCACTGCCTCTGCTCCCGCCTTCAAGAAAGAAATAGAAAAGAGAGGGCAAGAGGGCAAGAGGGCAAGAGGGCAAGAGGAGAAGGTGTGAGATGAGAAGATGAAGAGAAGATGTGAGAAGATGTGAGAAGATGTGAGAAGATGTGAGAAGATGTGAGAAGATGAGAAGATGTGAGAAGATGTGAGAAGATGTGAGAAGATGTGAAGATGAGAAGATGAGGAGAAGATGGGAGGATGAGAAGATGTGAAGATGAGAAGATGTGAAGATGAGAAGATGTGAAGATGTGAAGATGAAAAGATGAGAGGATGTGAAGATGAGAAGATGTGAAGATGAGAGGATGTGAAGATGAGAGGATGTGAAGATGAGAAGATGTGAAGATGATAAGATGTTTTACAGGCCCCCACTATTGGAAGAACCCTGCGCTCAGACGCTCTCGGGAAAAAACTGAGACTTGCTGACATCCTCATATGATCTCGAGCCACCTTGAAGATTTGCATGTCAGAGCCATTGTGGCCCTGAGGTTGTTCTATGCCCAGCTGGAAGTCATTCGTTTGGAGTTGCGCCAAGGCAGGGGGTGAAGCTTCCAAACCACCTTCCAGGGGTTTTACGGTATACCAATATGCTTGGGGCAAATTCCAGTGGCAGTGGGACACACTTTCGCAATAGCAATGTAACATGTGTTGATTTACTATGATACGAGTTGATCCTTTGATGTTGGGTTCTTTGTCGCTGTACTGAATTAGAGGATGGGACATGGTGTTTTGGCCAAAAAAAACTTTCCCAAAATTACATAAAATGAGTAGCGTGGTTCCCCTCACAATATTTTGTCTAATTTTGTCTATTTTGGCAACCTTTCTGCGATGTGAATAGAGCTATGTCAGGATGAAAGGACACCCACGCACGTGATCAGTTAAAACCGTTATGAGTCAAATGGCTGCATCAACCTTGCAAGTTAAGTTAGGGTTTCAATGATGGTAGGCTCAAAGGTCAACCATGATCAACCCTATGTTTGGTGTATTCTTTCAACATTCCCCAAATGGCAAGGCTGGGTATAGGCTGGGTCAATTGGTATTCCATCAGCATCGTCAGGTTCAGCAGAAGCCCAACAGCTGCGCTTGTCTGTGGCAGCCGCTCAGGTGGTCCCCAGTTGGTGGATGGTGGATGGATCTTCGGGGTGGAACGAGGATCTTCCAATCATCCTTTTGGGATTCCATAATTCAATCATTTACCCTCTGGTAAACTAAACTGACCATGGAAAATCACCATTTTTTATGGGTAAATCAGCTATAAATGGGCCATTTTCAATAGGGTAGGTGGTATTTGGCAAAGACCTGGAACCCAGGCGTCTGAAACTGCTATCCTTCGAGGTGGATTGTCAGCTCTCCAATCGTGTGGATGCCAGGAATGGTCAGGGACTTGTCCGGTTCAGCCGTGGTTTCAACGGTATCTCCCGGCGCTGATCAACAACTCTATGTTTTCTATGTGTTCACCACCAACATTGGCCAAACCCTGGTATTAGATGCCCACTATATATATAATTATATATATAATAATAATACTAATAATAAATATAATAATAATAAATAATAATAATAATAATGAATATAACGATAATAATAATAATAATAACAATAATAAATATAATAATAATAAATATAATAATAATAAATAATAATAATAATAGATATAAGAATAATAGTAATAATAATAATAGATATAATAATAATAATACGCCAGGCCCCTTGTGTTGCCCGGAGATTTACAGGGACGTTCTTGGCATGTTGATGATGATGATGATGATGATGATGATGATGATTGAAGATCTTCAATGAATGTAAGAGGTTAACGGAGTTGGGAGAATTAAACCCTTATTGAAGATCTTCAATGAATGTAAGAGTTTAACGGGGGTGGGAGAATTAAATCCTTTTTGAAGATCTTCAATGAATGCAAGAGTCTAACGGGGGTGGGAGAATTAAACCCTTATTGAAGATCTTCAATGAATGTAGATTTTTAATGGGGGTGGGAGAATTAAACCCTTATTTAAGATCTTCAGTGAATGTAGAAGTTTAACGGGGGTGGGAGAATTAAACCCTTATTGAAGATCTTCAATGGATGTAAGAGTTTAACGGGGGTGGGAGAATTAAACCCTTATTGAAGATCTTCAATGAATGGAAGAGTTTAACGGGGGTGGGAGAATTAAACCCTTATTGGAGAATCTTCAATGAATGTAGAAGTTCAATGGGGGTGGGAGAATTTATATGAGATGTATAGTGTGAACAAAAAATCCTTGTAATTTACGCTATTATGGGCTTGGGCAACACAAGGGGCCTGTGGGTAATAATAGTAATAATAATAATAAATATAATGATAATAATAAATATAATAATAATAAATATAATAATAATAAATATATTATTATATTATTATTGTTATTATTAATATTATTCATATTATTCATTTTATTATATTATGGATATCCACATGTCCACGAATATCGCTGTTTGCTGTTTAGTCACCACTCAGACCTGAGGTTTCGGTCGCTCCCTACCAGCCCGATCAGTACTACCGGTGGGTGCCTCATGCCAGGACTATGGATACTATGGATAGGTTGATAGGGGCATTGCTTGGAAGGCTGTGGAGTTGATAGGAATCCACTGATTCTTCGGGAAGACTCTAACCATCCTGGACCTGGTCGCATCATTTCGCATCCGAAATCAACTGAGGCAATGATCTTTGCCAATCGCGGGGATGGAGGCTTTCTGGGGGTCGGAATTTCTTCCTGCTTTTGCTGTCAGGAGATTGATGGCATAAACATTGGCAGGTGTGGTCTCACGCTCCCCTTTGCTAAAGAACGTATTTGACCAATTGTAGTGACGATGAGGGTCACTGGTTGAACATCGTCTAGTTGACAGATTTTGATACTTCCTTAGCCCATGTAGGCCGAGCTTTTCTGAGTCAGAAGCCTCAGCAACTGGCGCGGTCAGACACCTTCGCACTAGCATTTATTGGGATAAGGGAGAATCCTTTGCAAGAAGTAAATTGCACATACTGTTGCACGAATTAGTGGCTCTATAATACATATTTATATATTATACATATATATATATATATTATATATATATATGTGTGTATCTATAATTATACTGTATATATATATATATGAAGTAAACAATAAACCCATTGACATTCCAGGGAAGAATCACCATTGCTAGCATTGAGTATTGGTATGCTACTGACAGGTATGTAACCATGTGCTTTGGTGAAAAGTATGTCTTGAACATTGGATCGGGCCTGAAGAAAAGGTACCCTGTCCGCTGCAGCTGTCAAAAGGTCGAGTCTATATAGTTATTACCATCTCGCGCCACGCAGTTTGCGCGATGATGTGGCAGATGGTCTCATTGCTGCTGGTGCTGGGTGCAGCGGAGGAGTCACAGGAGCCGTTGCGATGTAGCGAAATTACGTCGTGCAATGAATGCTTTCGAAGTGGATGCTTCGGCTGGTTCCGTGGCTAGAGGTTCAGGGGAGGAATGATGGGTCGGGAGTGAAGATGCTGATGGGTTGAGCATGGTTTAGCGGTTTTGAATCTTATAGCAGCCAATCAGTTTCATGTTGGAACCTTTACCATTAACAAAATATGACATTAATTCAATATGATGAAGAGACTACAGGATGGTGCCCCCAAGACAGCTAAGTTGGTTTATAAACCCCATGAACTATATAGTTATATATCATTATATATCTACCATAAACCATATAGTTGAGTCACTTATAAGGCAACTGAATCGGGGCTCCATCCCAAGGTTTGGCTCCGAGTGCTGCTCGAAGGATATGTGCCTCATGGCCATACAAGGCCGAAAAGATTGCTGCGGAGAGTTGGTGATGGTTGTACCGATATACCATCTGGTTATTTAACATAGCCATGGAAAATCACAATTTTTAATATGAAAACCATCTATAAATGGGCCATTTTCCATGGCTATGTTAAATAGCCAGATGGTACCATGAAAAAGGCTAACCCAGACAGCTGGGAAAACACGGTAAGCTGTATATACACTATGGATCACTATGGTAAGATACCATGGTAAGCTGATGCAACAGCAGGTATATTGGGGCTCATCGGCTCATCTCATCCGGGGTTGCAACGCATCACGTCAAACCTGGAGCTGCGACTAGTTCATCCTCATTGCTCGACTTTCTCTCAGATTCCACATGTCACATATCACAACCTGTTCAAGAGCTATCTCCCCTCCAGCTCTCCCAGAATTAGCATCTCGGGATAAGTTCCGCAGATGGGCGCAGCCCAAATGTTTCCTGCTTCAGAACCTTCATGCCTTCAACATCTTGAAACTTCCAAAGCAAAACAATACAATAGTTAATCAATAGTTACAATAATGTCAAGTTAGGATTCATGAATCCCCAGTAAATATATAACCCATAGGATCCATGGTGCTGGTATATATACTAACATTGGGGGTATATTGATGGGATCCATGTTACCATATATAGCAGCACCATGGATCCTATGGGTTTTGCCTCTTTGGATCCAACAGAAACCTTCAGCGAAACAGTTCGCAAGGCGATCGGCAGTTCTTCCAGAGTTGCGACGAGTGGAAACGCCATGAGGACGGCGCGCGCAGGTGATTCGGTGGACTTGGAAACTTACCAACATCACCGTTTGGATGGGGGGGTGTATAATAAAGTGTAATAGTATGTGATTTGTAATAATATGTGATAATATGTCATAATATGTCATAATATGTCATAATATGTCATAATATGTAATATGCATTATAATATGTATTAATTATGTATTAATATGTAAATGTAAAAATGCCATATTTAGGGTTGGCGGACTAGATTGCAAGCAGAATTATATAATGAGATGGGAGTGCTAACAAGCAATATCCAGCAATCAGATGAGGATATTTACTGTCAATGTAGTACAATAGAACTGTATGGGTTTTGTCCAGACATGTAAGATGTGCCGTCCATGTTGGAAATGGTATTTTAAACCATGCGGTTTTGGGATACCCTATTTTCATAGCCTTTTTTTGTCACCGATTCTGTGAAATCACGTCCACAATATCCACAATATGATATGTGATTCTTGAAGGCTTTTGATCCATAGCATGCAGATGATGTTTCTCATGATTTGTTTCATCCTTGTCGCATCCAATGCAGGATCAGGTGCAAGTCTGCTCCGGCATGCAGAATGATGTCTGCGGTTGTTTGGAGGCCATGGATGCCACGGGATGGTTGTTGATGGTTGAGCACCTGGAAATAAGGCATGCCACCTGGGAGCCCACATACTGGGGTCACCCTAAAAACGTGACCAACATGCATCGGAATTTTATGCCACCTGGAATTTTATGCCATCAAAATGCATCAAAATGCATCAAAATGCATCAAAATGCATCAAAATGCCACATGCTGGAAGAGTGACAGCGAAGAAATCGATCAAATCGTTTTGTTTTAACCTGCCCACAGCCATTAATTGATGGGACATGATTGGACAGGCCGGCTGCGTAGCACAGGAAGTGTCGGTGGCGTCCTCAGTTGGGGAATGTAAGTGACAATTGCCTTACAGGAACCTTCACGTCGAGCTGCAAAAACCGTTGTTTCTTGTGAAGCAATCCAGGTGACCCGACAGTCGTTAATTGTGACTCCTCAGTTTCTGATCTAAGCGGCCTGGTCGAGTGGCTAGGTTTCGAAATGAAGGACGGTACCTCACTTGATCAAGTAACTTCACCTCTAGCTATACAGCTGGTAATGCTGTAATCCCATGGGAAACCCACAATTGACAACCCAAAATGTTACCATAAATGAGAGGCAAAACAATCCCCAAATGAATCACCAAGGACTCCATTGCCTGCTTTGCTGCATATCAACCAGCAGCTGGCGGGCAAATTTTCGCACAAGACGTGCATTCCGAGTGTGGCAAGGAGTGGAGCTGGTATAGAGTTGATCCGATTTTGCCGAGGGTAGGTCAGCAGATTGTGGGAAACATGTTTTATTTCCTCCCAGAAACGGACCATTCCATGCCATTCCCCTGGACATGTCACCGGGGCAGGAGATGGAAGGCACAGAGTTGCTTCCCTAGGCGTGTGGATCCAGGGCATTTGGGTGAATTCGTGGCTAATGGGCAGCACCAAGCATGATGGGAGATAGCCAGTACTTGCCAATAACGATTGTTGTCTAGGTATGGTATGGTATGGTTATGAAATGTTATGAAGACACAGATGTATATCTAGTCTTTGGATTATTTATGTTATTTCGTTGGTGGGTCAGTGGGTCATAGCAGTTCTTGATATTTTCTTGGGAGGACGGCGACTCCACTTGACTAGTTTTGAGGTGGGTTGATTTCACCCATCAGTCATGATAGTCCGTACTTAGTCTAAGATCACAATTGCAAGAACGTCATGGGAATGAGGTGCAGTCATGTAACCATATGTATGATTCAGTCAAGTAAATAAGTTGTTTATCAGCAACAGGATGCACACCTCATGTTGGACACAGACAGCTTGATGTCACTGTCATCTCACTGGCGTGTCCCATTTTGCCCGCGGCTTGAAAGGACGGTCTGGGACCTGAGCGTGGGCTGCTAGAAGATGGGATGTGCCTGAAATAAAAATAGGTTGAAGGATGTTGAAGGCAAAATTGATTGTATTTCACTGTGTTGTGTTGTATTGTAAATGATTGTAAATGTCTAGTCGAAACATCCCGCTGTAGGTAGTCGCTTTAAAGACTTTACCAGCAAATGTGCGAGGCACTGCAACCTGTGCAAAAGCTGCAGGGGTCCTGCAATCTCGCAAGCGTGTCACCTTGCTCGAGCAGGTTTTTGCATACTGTTCGGGTCCCTTCTGAATTCATGGATGATCATGGATGTACAGTTGATAGTTGGGTGTGTCTCAATTGCCTGTCCATATTCTTGCAGATTTCTGGCCAACAGTTTCATGCATCAATGGCTGCCTTAGTGACAGAAGTCTTTGAGACACAGTAGGGCAATTTCACGTCAGTGTTGACAGCTCAACAAGGGCGTCAAGTTTGAAGGTAGAGCGACAAGACAGGTTTGATGACAGAAGCCGCTTGTGCTCCCAGAAGTAGCAGACGGCATCCCTTTCAGGACATGAAAACATGCGAAACATGGGGCAGCATGGCATTTGGGCACGCCCCGCTGAGGTCTCTACATCCAGAGGGCATCCACTTCCCAAGATTGGGTGCGCCCTGCGGCACTTAGGGAAGGCAAGATGTCTAGAAGATGTGCTTGTCAAGGACCATGGATCTTCACAAAGCTTGGGAGTCATGTGCGCCTTGGTATTTGGCTGATAGAAAACGTTGCTTCAGTAAGGCGAGCATGCCAAAGGGAACATGGAAAAAGACAAAAGTTCTTGATTTCATTTGCCACTGCACCTTTGATAGTAATATAATATAATATAATGTAATATATTTTGATGATTTTTGTTGGATCCGATATGTTTCAAAGGTAGCTTAGCTTATCTTCGCTTAAGCTTCCCATGTTTCCGACGTTGCAAGAATCCTGTTTCGGGGTCATCCTACCGCCATGCATGGGGAAGTTTGGGCGTTATGGGCTGTTTGCGGTTCATGTATTTTAGGTTTGGGTAAGGACTCACAACAAAGTCAGCTGCAAAGTAGTGTCCGTGATCCTTTGTTTTTTGTTTTTTTGGTCTGTGGGTTGTCGAACAAGCTTTTAGACTTGACTGAATCTCGTAAGGCCCAGTGTAGGTATGACAGCCAGCAGCACAAGCAGTGAGCGATCATAACCCTTGGATGGCAGATGGTAGCGAAGCATCGCCATCCTTTGCCGTGATCACCAACTTCGATTCCAACTATGAGGTTGGCTTCCAATGTGCAGCTTGGCTGGCTGTCCGCCCGGGGGCCACAAAATTGGAATTGCCCATTGGGAAGTGGAAGAACCAAAAACAAAGGCTGGGAAAAGCATGCAGAATCATGTCCGCTCGAAGAATTCCCCGTCCTTCAAACACCACAGCGCGACGTAGCATGATGATGAATGCGATTTTGGGTATTTTAGTTTCCTAAAATGTCCTAAATCAGATGGGGCGGTGCAACCTTGCTGTGGAGAGGACTGACCCTTCACTGGCTTCCCTGGAACCTGAGGCTGCAGTCAATGAGCAGTACTGCCGACGATGGGGGCATGTGTTCTTGCCATGCGTTCTTCAAAAGGAAGAGATGGTGACTTGCTTCGTGGAAAGTGGACCGGAAGAGTGTTCTTCTTAAAAGCGCCCTTTGTTTCCCAACAAGAGTCGGACAGTGTGAGGCAATTTGAGAGTATTCCTTTGCCCCCTTGCTTGGCAGTAATAGTCGGTTCTAGTTCCCGCCCTTTTGTATGGTACACAAACATGGATTAAGGCAGTTGCAAATGTGCCGGGTTTGGTGCAGATTGCGGATGATATGATGCATCTTCATGAAGATTCTGGTTTTCCCGAGCGTGATCGAGATGTTGTAGCCCCCTGCCCTTCCCAAGCGTCCATCCAATGTTCGTGGGGGCTCAGGAAAGCATTTGCGAGGGTCGTCATTTTGCTTGGGCCAAAGTTGCACCTTGGCAATGTCAATGACCACACCTGCCTGGCATGGTGAAGTTGGTTATGTTCTTTTTGTGAGCAGGTCATGGGTGGCAATGGTGGGACTATGTGGGACTTGTCTTGTGTGTTTTCAAGATTTTTCAAGAGTTGCAGTCCAAGATGCAATCAGTGCTGAAAAAAAAGAGAACATAAATGGCAAAACATGAGAGTATCATATATAATCAATTATAATCATATATGGAAATAACGAACCAGATGCCATCTATAGTGTGTCCGGTCACAAGATGCATTCAAAAGTGAGGAGGGGATAGTTTTAGTCGGTGAAGTAAGGCCAATACCATACCCCGCGGTTGTATTTGGATTTTCCTTCACACCTGAGGGTTAGCCATGGCCAGCCTAGATTACCAGGGATTAGCCATAGCCACCCACCATGACATGGAGAAATGTGCTTTCACCACATTTTTTGGCTAAATCTGCATGCCAGTTGCTTGAACAGCCTATTTTAATCTATTTTAGTTGGTCACAATCCCCAAATTTTCCAATTTTCATTGATATTTGGATATATTTGGCACATTTTGGCACCTCGTATGCCGACTAAGGCCCTATTCTCCTGGCTTTTCACCCCACATCGGTGCTCTTCAGCCTGCCATCGGGTCTTTGGGCGTTGGCTCCAAGAGGAGGCCATGGAGAGGAATGGGGCTGGTGACTGAAAAAACTGGTTTCAACTAATCCCATAATAAGGCATACTAAACTATATAAAACTATATAAAACATATAGAATAATATAAGAAATAGCTCCAAAATAAACAGAATGTAAACAGAATGTACTGAGATTAATTTTGAAATTAGCCAATATTTAATTTTAATTTGAAATACTCAATATATAAATATACAAAGAGATCCAGTACTCAACCAGACTTGGGGGGATATTTAATATCGGAGCGAAGGGATTGCCAAAATGTGTCAACCATAGACGTAGGACGATCGCCGAAACCAAAGATGTTTTGAGTTTCAAACCACCAACTAGTTGTTCAAGATGGAATTGACCCTGAACAGATGATTTCCTTATTCTATTTATAAATACCAGTATATGCAAGAAATGATGTTATGAACCTGGCTGGTTCTCATGGTTTCCCGACTTGTTGCCATGTTGGCAGCTGGGATGGATGGCTCCAAAAGATGATGCCCAACCGGCCCAACCCGAAAACAGTGGGATCAACAAAGAAAATGATTGGATTTTGGTAATGGAAATGAGTTTGGGATTACTTTTTAAGATCACCAACCCGCAGATTCCTTTTTATTAATGCTGCGTTCGGTATGCCCAAGTTTGACCCATAAAAACTTAAATAAGAACTGACTTTGGGAGGGCTGCTGCCAACAGTGTTTTGTTGAATGTTGATGTTGTCCCTTGTCGTGTTCGGGTAAAGATAAGCCACTGGAAACAGTCCCATGAATGATAATCATCGGATTCACAAGGCTGTTTTCGGCTGTCCTACCGCCACAAGTTAGGTCGTGTTTTTTTTATTCCGTTGAACAGTATGTAAATCCTACGTGAGGATGTGCAACAGATGGAGAAAAACATCATGATTTCCCACATGCCCCTGGGCCCCTTTTCCCTTTGTTTCTGTGCCAGGAAAGAAAGGCCCTGTTAAAATCAGTGGACTACTTGGCACCTTGACATTTGGATGTTGACTTTCAGTGGGTGACTTCAGGACGATATTACCCTCTGGTTATTTAACATAGCCATGGAAAATGGCCCATTTATAGATGATTTTCCCATTAAAACCTCCATTTATAAGGGATTTTCCATGGCTATGTTAAATAACCCGATGGTAGTGTCTTAAATCATAAAGCACCTCTAAAATCATCTAAAATCTATAAAGCTGGGATGCCCTTTCCAACCCCATGATCAAAAATTTGATGCCTAGAAATGATCCCAAAGAGGGGTGTAGCGAATGACAAACTGCGATTTTCCCTGGTCCACTCCCAGCTTCTCAAGGGTTGACCGTTGACCCCAAATTTATTATCGATTATATATGAGCTTGATGAGCTTGATTATGTTTGATTGAGTTTGGTCTTAAAATCCCATAATTATCCCACATGTATCCCATGTATCATGCTTAAACCCCTATTCCCAATGTAATGAATAAAGATTGTTGATTATAATATATTATAATAGTTATTATACAGTTGGTTTCAAATTTGAGATATCCCATGATTGTCCCATTTCTTACAGGTTAAATGCTTCATTTTATCATGTTCCATGGATAAAGCGTCCCATTTCCTGCGCCGAGGTTTGGATCGACGGTGATGCCATGGTGCTGGACCACGGCCGTGCGTTGAAGGACTTCGTCGCGGGGCGCTTCCGCAGGAGCGGTGGAAAAAATCATGGCGGCTGGGAGCGAAAAACGGTGACTTAGAGAAATGGATAGAAATGGTGCCATAATGGGATTTAATGATGATTTTTCTGGGCGCTTCATGTTGTATGTGTTGTTTTTCTTGCTGTGATCGATAGAGGTAACGTCACAATGCCCAGATGAAGATTGATTGGTATGAAGGGTATCTTAGAGTAGCATAGGTTGACATGGCAAAAGGGCAACCATGGCGCCCATGGCAGTGTGGCCAATTTCACCAGCACTGGTTGAAATCGGATTTGCCAGTTGGAGGTATCATGATCCTCTCCAAATCACCAGGAAGGCACTCGTCCTCGCCGAAGACATGTCTTGGGCGGATTGCTTGAATACAGGCGCCCTAGAACCAAGTGGGATACCTTCGGTAACCCAAAGATGCTAGTGGTTCTTCCTATAGAAAATGGACATAATCTGTGGTTTCTTGGGGGAGTTGCCAAGTTTGATCTGCAGTCAACAGATCTCGTTATGCCCAGGAGGAGCTATAAACGAGTTTTACCGCACGGAAAGATATGGCATGGTTTTACTTTCAAAAGGTTTGGAGGCAACTATGGCCCCAGCATTTTCCATCCATTTCTAACTGGGGTGACTTATTTGTTGTTTTTCTGTGATTCTGTGTGTTTTGGTCAATCGCTAGAAAAAAATGATATGCTGTACTCCAGTTGAAGGGCATGTTCCAGTCCAGGTTGGAATATGTTGGAATCACCAAGCAGGCCAACCATTTGAAGAGCCCCATGATCCACCGGAATGGTCAGAACGCTCCGACCTTTTTGGAGGTACTTTTTTGGTCCATTGCACTAGTGTAGTGTAGTGTCGTGTAATGTAGTTGTGTAGTGTAGTGTGTATATATATATATACATATATGTTTATATATGGTATTCGTGGGTGTAGTGTAATGTGTAGCCATCATGTTCCACGTCCATTAGTGCAACATTTCAGTGTCATTGCTCGTGAGCTGAAAATTATCTAGCCTCCATTGAGCAATTCTGCGAGTGATTTACCTTATCTTATCCATTATCGATCAGTCATAACATTGCCAATCTTGTCCATTGAGCTAATATGCTTTATTGGTTCCTGAGCTATTAGTAAGGTGCTGTATTGGTTATTAATGCCTTTATAATCCTATCTGGTTGGTGGTTTGGACCATGTTTTAATTTTCCATAATATATATATATATATGTATATATATGGGATAATCCTTCCCATTGACTAATATTTTTCAAGAGGGTTAAAACTACCAACCAGTATATATATATATATATAGCCAATATGTCCAATATCTCTGATTAATTTGCATCACGTTCTTCGCGACGCGCCAGGCGTTTTTTTCGCACGCACGGACTCGGACTGGCTGAGCAGCCTTTGGGCTGATACCTGGAATGGATCCCATCAGCGCTTTCACCAGGTGCACGGGATATCCATAGATATTGATATTGATGTATGCATCTATGAAAAACTGCATCTGATTGTACCTATAATTGTTATTTGTATAATATATTGTTATGCGGCCATATGTAATATATATATATATATATGTACATATGCATAGACGCATACATATTACGTGTGCACATAGGCCAATTGCTTTGATTTTCCATCCCTGGCTGATTTGGACGGCTCCTGACATTGCTGGGAGACATCCAAATTATTTAAAGCAGCTGGCAACCTGCTGCGTGTGTCTAGTGGCTTTATGACCCAGCCCATGTTCAAAGATGTTCTTTTTCTGCGGATTAGTTGAACAACAGAAGGGATAGGCATGGTTACAGTAAGCTGTCTTTTCAATCAATAATTAGGTCAGTGATGATGAGTGGTGTGTACCAGACTGGCACCCCTAGTTTTTTTCCCACTATAAGACATTGTTGGTCATATCGGGACAGATCAAAACCTATTGCACATTGAAAAACCATATCTGTTGGATCAAAAACCATTTACCAACATTTTGGTTATTCACTAAGCTGCCAGGATTTTGACTCATAGACATATCTTTGTTTGGCTCCGTTGAAGGCATATACTGTAACTTCCCAAATCCAGGTCCGGGCTATTCGTGACAGGCACCTTTTTGGGATCAGAGCGGCTTGTGTCAAGAGCTGGCCAAGCGTCGCGAGTTTTTGCCACAGGTGGGACGGAATTGGAGGACTTAGCCATCTTATAACCCAGATATATGTCGGGTATACCCTGTTTGATGGGTGGGTGATTAGCCACTTACGATTGCTGGCATGCACTTGCAAGATCTTGGAAGCAATGGTGATTGTGAAACCAAAGCCACTAAGCAATCCCAATCAAGATTTGCTTGCTCTGGGGCCATTCCGAAGTGATGTGAAGCCATGCCCTCAATTCATAGCAAGCGACAGCTTGTTCCGCTTTGGACAGGTGCTGGGTGCTATGCCAACAGGATTGTCTGCGAAGACTCCTTGGTTTAGCTGGATGGGAGGTCCTCACTTGAAGGAGACTCCCCAGTTGGGCATTTGGGACAGCGTAGCCAGGTATCGAGGGAAAGTTGGGGTTGGGGTCTCATTTTCCGTAGAGGTCTAGTTCCAAGGGCTGGGACTCTGTGTGTTTTTCGTCATGTGCAGCATCTACCTACCTACCTGCATACCTAATATCTAATTACCTATACATGGCTATATTCCTACATGATTGCTTATAAATACCTGCCACATACCCACCTACCAAAAAACACGCGACACTTGCATGCGTACATGTGCGTGCATATAGTGTGTATGTTTGTGTGTTTGTGTACTCCTTTTGCATATTGGTGGAAAACACCCAATAGTCATGGATTGTTCATGCCCCAGAAAGGTCGCAGCCCAGGCATCTTTGCAGTTCGCGAATCCTTTGCATGCGCAGTTCATTTTGCACCTCTGTGGCTTCTCTGCCAAACTGAAGCTGTGCAGGCCGGATGCTCGGGATGGGCGCTGGATGGGAAAATCCGGAAAACTCTGGCAGGCGGATGGTAAATTCAAGGTAGACTGATGTTATGTTAAACTAATGGTAGATGGATATTGCCATGAGAATAGAACAAAGGTAATTTTGTGTTCCAATGAATGATGGTAAATTGATGATCAATATATTTGATGAAAAATTGATGGTGAACATGATGCTAACATTGGTTTCTGGTAACATTATAGTCTTGAACTGATTCATGGCTGCATTGAGATCCCACAATAGGAATGAGAATTTGGGCCAAGGGAACAGGGAACATGGATATTGTTTCATCAACAAGAACAAGGATTTTACCGGTACACATACTACCAATGTAACTGGGGAAATGCTGGTGGTTTCAAACGCATAGAGATTATACATATGTTTTGTTGTTTAGCTGCATGGCAATCCAGCTTGACTATATCCAGTCGTAGCATTGTGGCGGTTCAAACCATCACCCACTTCTTCAATGCGATCAACACAAAATCCTAACATGAACTAGATGAACTTGGTTCAAAACCACCTGCACTTGAATTGGGTATATAAGCAAGTCTTTCCATAGGGGTACCAAATCTACCAAGTTTTTTGACCCACCGCCTTTTCTCACGCTGCTACCAGCTGCTATCAGGTCCCTTTGTTGCAACGGAGTGTTGCGGAATTTCCGTTTGTCCACTGACGAGTCCGTTGAGCAGCATCCAACAGCGTCGTCAAACCCTTTGTGGAAAGCGGCAGTTCTGCTCCTCAGTTGTACCTCCAGCGGCGATGATTTTCAGGGGACAAAAGGTATGTCTGAGTCCAAACCTAGACCGTATGCCCCAAAATAAGACCATATGAGACAATTTCATTGGAACAATCATGGTTAACATGGTTAACTTACAATCAGCCTTTTTTTGGACAAAGCCACCCACATGCATGTGCTTCCAATGGCTGGGCAGATGTTCTAAGGCACTGCTTGGTGCTTAATGCCCCCTGCATACATTCAATACATGGCACGATTGAAAGTTATGGCTGAAAACCTGCGTTTTCCACTCCCGGGAGTCTTCAAGGCTTCTTGATGGCTGTTCTGAGATGGCAGTTGGCTGGAATGCGTGTGGTCCTGGTGACGGTCATGCCGAAGGACCCTTGGCATGTTGACTTTGGAGGAAAATGCCAGGGCGTTGCTCTCTGGCTTGATGCGGTCCTTGATCGAAATTTGGTCATCGAACATGGCAATGGGAAATCCCCATGTTTCATAGCTGAATATGATATATATAATCACATCTAAATTGTATGAAAATTGTGAATATAAAATGGGAGTGGTCCATTTCCGGAGGTTCAGTTCTTGGTAGTTCTTGCCACCCTAGGCTTCTTCCAGATGTGAAGACACAGTAATTCCACCGTATTTTTAGTGTCCAGCCGATGTGTCGCTGCCTAGGAGGGTGCCTTCAGCCATCAGCTTTGCCTACACCTGAAGATGCTGGGCTGTTCCAGCGCGCATTCAGACCATTGAGATAAATCATCAAAAATACAAGGGATTTAGTGCAATGGCCAGAAGATAATTGTGTGTTTTTTTGGCTATCCATAGACACGCACACAGAACTCTGTATACGTGTCATTCCCCACCTGCCAGGTGAGGGTCTCTAGATTTTATCAGAGGTGCATCCCGCCCTTACCCTTCTTTGCTTTCTCCTTATCCTCGTCCCTCAGCTCCTCAACTGCGAGCGCCTCGCAGTGGGCACCTCCGAACCTCAACCGCGAGCTCCATCTCAGCGCCCATGTCGGAGAGAATGTCAGCGTATATGCCAGAAGGAATGGTCAAATATGATAAATAAATGTATAAATATATAATTATATATGTATATATATCCAATATATACTATTATATACTTCCAGATGGTATGCCAGAATCTATGTCAGAATGATGTGTGTGGATCACTCGAAGAAAGTAATCATTTATTTGATATTTGTTTCTTTTAACTATTACACGCATTTCTTATACAAACATAGTGATATCTCTAGATGGATGGTGTGAGCAACAGCACCTGGAGAGAATGGCACACAGGAGTGTTCGCCAAGGGTCTCATTTGATATGGGACGACCAGCTCAGGAGCTCAGTTGGAATGCGTTGCGATGGCGTTGGGGTCACACCCCGAGCCTTGGAGTTCAAGGAATGGGATTCTTGGGAGAAACAAGGCATGTCTGTTTTGTTGGCATGTGTATATACTGTATATTAGTATATGCATACATTACCGCACATGATTGGACTAAGAAAATATCTACAGACATTTGAACATCTTGCATTTTGGCCATGGCCCCACGTCGAACAGCACTATTGTGCCTCAGGGTGTCGGTTGAGTGCATCGACGCTGACATTCCCACAGCAGAAGGCCGTTCCGAACGATGAATCCCTGTGCTGTTGATCACTGGGGAGGTACCATTTGATAGCTTGGTTCACTGGGGGTATACCAGGGGTATCCAGGGGTTATGGGGGATATAACATGATATACTTGTAGTTAATGGGGAAAACAGCATGATTTTCCGGGATGATCCGGGATGAGCAAAGAATCAGCAGGGGTGATGTATTCATCCGGGGTTGGCATGAATACCCATGGAAAAATGTCAACCCAGGACCGATAACCCCATGTTGCTGCATCTGGATTTATATGGATGATTTTCTCATGACCACACCCAGAATATCCCAGAATCATCACCCACTGATGGATCATTTCTGGTGGGGCACCACTTCCCGAGCCCTTGTTTTTGGTAGACTGGTGCTTTATTCATCCACAGTTGACCAACCAACCAGAACTGCTGATGCAAGGCTTAGGAGGCTTCACCCAATAGGGTCTCGCACAAAGCTGAGTGGATCTTTTTCAGTTTGCAATATGGTACCCTCTGGTAATTTAACATAGCTATAGAAAATCATCATTTTTAATGGGAAAATCAACTATAAATGGCCATTTTCAATAGCTATGTTAGTTTACCAGAGGGTAAACATGATCTGTTTTGCCTCTCGAAGCCATTCAATGTAGTTCTGTCTACCCACTTCTCTAGGCTTCGTTGTATTCTTGAAGTTTGCCCTGAATTTTGTACCACTGGCTCGGTAGGTTATGTTAGCTATATATATATATATTGTACTATACATATAATTATAAATATATAGTATATATTTTATATATGCTATACATCGGCTGAGGGGCAGTGAGCCGAGCTGCCTTGTGGCAAGTCATTGACTATGTCACTGGGACAGCTGTTGTTTCATCGTGGGTATGTGGGAGGATGGCCCAAAAACATCCAAAAACCAGTCGTCTTTATAGAGAAAACGGGTTCCAGGTCCGTAAGTGTGTAAGCAGCACCTATTTGGGGATTATAACTATATAGCATTATATAGCAAGTTTCTAAAGTGGCCAAGGGGGCCTCACGGCACTTTTGATGCTAGGTGTCTTGAGTCAGGAACAGCGTTTCGGTTTGAAATCCTTGAATCACTTGAATTTTCAAGTATCCCGACTCGAAACAGCTGCAAGGAAAGTATAATTAGTTATTAACCCATGTTACCCAGCAAAGCAAACAGCTCACACGGCCGTAGCCACCAGGGGACACCAAAGGCCTCCCGTGCCAGTTTCCACAATCATGATTTTGACGAAACATTTCTATAGGGTTTGCTTTAGCATTCATGTTCAATCAAGAGTTGTTGCCCTTGCAAGCTGTCATGACACTGCGGGCGAAGACAAGATTTTATATATGTTTTCTAATGTGTCTAACCCTTCATCCATCCGTCATGTGCACATTTTCCCCTATGTGTGTTTGGACAGAGTTTGGCACCTCAAATAGTGCCCTAAACCAGCTAATACAGACCAGGCCACATGGCCAACTTAGCGAAGCTTATCCTTGGGTTTGCCACACATAAAGCTGGATGCGTGGGCCATTTTGTGGCCCAAGGTCCGTGGCTTTCCTCCTCCATGTCACCCGCTGCTGGGGAAGTTGTCCAAGGAAATGTTCTGCACACGTCCGGGAGCCCAAAGGAACGAACTGCGGCCAGGTTGTTCTCACACCGGCTGTGTCAGTCCATCCCTATAAGGGACGGGTTAAAACATGTTAACGCCTGTAATCTATGAAGATCCATTTTCCGCACACACACAATATATATATATATATATGCGCAACGCCTGGGCTTTGCCCAGGTGTTGCAGCGTAGAGGTTTCCCATTCCCAAACAAATGTTGATGCAATTTCACAAAATTCCTATGGGAAAAACAACAAAGGTACTAGGGAATTTTAAACTCCCACCCCCATTAAACCTTAAATTCCTATGGGAAAAACAACAAAGGTACTAGGTAATATTAATCTCACACCCCCGTTAAACTTCTACACATATTCATTGAAGATCTTCAAGAAGGGTTTAATTCTCCCACCCCCGTTGAACTTCTACATTCATTGAAGATCTTCAATAAGGGTTTAATTCTCCCACCCCGTTAAACTTCTACATTCATTGAAGATCTTCAAAAAGGGTTTACTTCTCCACCCCCGTTAAACTTCTACATTCATTGAAGATCTTCAAAAAGGGTTTGATGATGATGATGATGATGATGATGATGCGTCGCCTGTCGTCATTGCGGGTCCGGGCAAAGCCCAGGCATTTGCCGTATATATAATTAATTATATAGGTATATATATATAATTATATATGTATAATATATTTATAGAGAGAGAGAGATTTCACCAGGTACCAGGTGTTTGACCCATGGCCCATAGCCTTATCCCCACAATGACCACCATGGTTGCAAGTGATGATGCGGAAGATGGTCAAAGATTCCAACCAGAAACTGCTCCAAGATCCCTTTGGAGCTTCGCAATCCCTGGTTCCAGGTTGGATCTTTCCAGAAGGGGGTGAACTTCACCTCTACCCTCCAGGCCCGGTGGATTCCTGCAATTTCAAACCCAGTTTCATGCAGCTACGCAGCTACGCGTCAGGTGCCCGCGTCCAATTCGACACAGGCCAGGAGTGTCGGGAAGCTTTCAATGAGATACACTCCATTTGGAAACTCAATGCGTTCACTTGCTTTGTTGCGTTTTAGTTGGGGTGGAAGATTTCTGGAAGTTGGTGTGTGCTGCGTCCAGGTGATGTTTTGGAAGACATGTGTTTGATCATTTTTGATCATTGATATTTTGGGCCATCCAATTTGAGCTTTTTCTGAAGCACAGAGTTTCTTATTTTTGAAACCTGCCACGCTGAAGAACTATGATCATCACAACCCTGTGGAGCTGGTGCTGGCAGGATCCATTGGGCCACTGTTCCTTTGGGTGCTTTCCGGCCAGATGGATCTCAACCATTTGCTTCAGCAGAATTTTGTGATTTGCTCCGGCTATTAGACTTCCCTCTAGGCGCCAACAAATTGAATATCAACCTGGGCCGGCTCCCCAAATCCAAGAACTTGCCAATGAAAGAGCAACATAAGAGTGCGCTCACCAGAATTTTTGGATCGGAAAAACGAGTGGTTGAAAGACTACACCAGCATCGAGCCTAAATAGTTTTTTCAAGCACACCTTCTCCACATTTTTGAGCAGGGTTCTTGTTTTAGCCTTGCATCCCGCCCCACTTACTGCGGGGGAAGCACTTGAGGAATGCAGCAGCGCCTGCTGCTCTGGCAAGCTCAGAGCAGGCGCCACGGCGCCACGGATTGAAATGCCGTTCAGTTTGCTAGCCCTCCTCAGCAAGCCTGTACCAAGTTTTATCATGTTTTATCCCTCTCTAGTATTTAATTTGTCACACTTGTTCATTGACCAACCTTTTAAGAAATACAAGATGTGGAATTTGGGCTTTGGCCCATTCCATCTCATATCCCGCACCAAGTAATTTCGGTGTTGGTTCCGAATATCAAGTCCGGGGAGATCAGAGCAAACGTGCTTCCCCCGTGCTGAACAGGTCAGCAATTGCCACTTCAGCATGGGGAGGTCTTCACATGCAGCTCGGTGGGAAGTTTCAAAGCCTGTACCTAACTTCTTCTGTCAACACCCGGATTCAACACTGGAAAAGCGGGCCGCAAAACAAGTATAATCATAAGAGCAACTAAAGAAGCAAAGGCCTTCAGAAAGCTGGTTTGGAGAAAACAAAAAACCTGGCATTCCATTCCAGTTCCATCAGCACATGGCAGAGAATTTATTTTGGGGTTGGGGCTGGCTTGAAATCATTCACATCACCAAGCTATGTGAAATGGATAGTAAAGAGAACTAACTATACCAAATCATTTTCTGTCATGTTGGGTGAATTGGTATGTCTATGTATTTTTATGATGCAGCCAGGTCGTATTTCTATGTGATTTTCACTTCTATTACAAATACTAATATTATTTTTTTCTGGATTCAGCCTGGAATGTGTTTCAAGTGCTGACGTTGATGAGGCACAGCCTTGGCACCCACTGCTGCCATGTGCCGGTGCGGGGGCCCAGATACTAGTCGGGCTAGTTGCCTCTGGCGGCTTTCCTGCATAGATATTCGGAAACAATGGTTGTTTGAGCATAGTGTTTCATCATGTATGGATGTTATATATTAGGCAGATTTAGGCAGTATATTTATATAGATTGATTTGGTTAGATTAGATTGGATTTGATAGGGTAGATACATAGATATCATATGAATGTGGCACTTTTTGTCTAAAGCTATGCTATAGCTTGACAGTAGATAGTGTAATTTGACAGTCGAAGCCTTGGACATGGTTCGACCCAAGGTCCAGCAGCTCTCCTCCGAGTCCTTTGGGGCAACCTGGCAGAACCGCTTTGCAAAAGAGCAGAGCAGTGAAGCCTCCTGAAGTCCAACCCGTCCAACCCCCAACAGCCCAGGCAGTTGTTGCCAGTTTCGGGTGCCTGTGCGCCATCAATGGGATGGCAGTGGTTCGGTCACCCTGAGAACTGGCTTGGTGCTCCTAAAGGTCATGAGCCGGTAGACCAGGCACAGTGGGCTGGGGGTTTAGGGAAGTACGCGTGCGTCAGCTTGATGTAGTCTCTGCATATTAAACCCTTAAAGCCATGGGTTGGGGTTAGATGTGTTCATTTTGGGGGCCGATGTGGGGATTAGGTATTCGGCATTCAGCGATTTAATTAACAGTGGAAACACGTGGGATCGGGTTTCCATGTGATTGTTGTCTTACGATACCTGTGCTTCGGTGCCATTTCTTGGGTCCTAGTGCCACAAGCTCAAGCAGAAAGCCAGCCCAAAGAGGTGAAGGGTTATGGAGACACCTGACGGTAGCAATGCTTGGTTTGGTCTTGCAGCCAGCCCTTTGGCTTTCAACCCCTTTATAAATTGCCAGGATGAGCCGCCTGGAAATTGCTTGAATGACATTTCCATTGGCCCTTGATAACTGGTTCCCATCTATATTCTGTATAATTTTGTATATTTTGTATGCAGCTGCATATATATATATAATTATATAATTGTTATGAATTATTACGTATGTGCAGTTATGCGTGTGTGTGTGTGTGCATTTATAGATAGATAGATAGATAGACTTAGATAGATAGATAGATAGATAGATAGATACATACATACATACATACGTGCGTGTGTAAATATTGTAACGCCAATGAGTCACTCCCTGCCCAGTGCCATCAGCAGGCCCAGTCATGAGCGTCCCAGGTTGTATGTCAGACTCGCTTTGGCAGCTGGCGGTTCACCTTCCAGAGACGACCTTGTCTCATCGCGCCTGCCCTTGGGGTGGCCACTTGGTGAGGTTCGATTCCAGGCCGGGTCACCGAAAAACGGGGCACCGAAAAAGGGGTAGGAGACACGAAATAAACGTGGGTCAAGTGGTTGGAACACATCTACTGTAGGATTCTATAGCTAGGTATTTCCGGACACCTTCTGATAGGTGTAAAGAATATAAGGATGCTGCAGAGAGAAAGAGTGAGAGAGAGAGAGACAAGGAAAAAAAAGAAAATAAAATATATAAGTATATGACTCTTAGATTTCATCTTCCGGTTCTCCGCATTCCTGATACAGAGTTCCCTCTTCTTCCAGGAATATCTTCATCCAAGCCGCTCCTAAAGATCCTTCTGGCGTCATGGTACGCCCAGAAGTTCGCGGTCGCTACAGTGGCACGCCGGAGGAGTTCCCTGCGCGCTGCCAGCAACTCTTTGCACCCGGAAATGCCTTGTTGGAGCCTCGTCCCCTTTAGGGGATGGTCATACCACCATGGAAAATCATACTGGCCAACATCAAATTCCCAATTTCATGATGGGATTGCGATAAATTAGCCATAATTACTTCATATATAATTATATATAATTATATATATACCATCCAGAGAATGTTTTGACCAGGGCAGACATTGATAGTGGAAAGACTCGTTGGTGTCCTGGCTGGAAACTATTGTGGCCAGGGATGGGGCTACTATGAGATCTCACCGGGAAGGGCAGTTGATTTACGAAATCAGAATTTGTTGTAAGCGATCATGACCTTGAAACATTTGGCGGGTTCCATAGTCATGGGGGTACCCCAATAGCTGGATGGTTCACACTGCACATATATACATGTAAATTCTATTTAAACTGGATGATGGCTGGGGGTATGCGGGTAGCCCCATGGATTGGAGACCTCCATATAATTGATGCTTTGACATTCCCCTGACGGCACTCTTGCCATTGCCGCGGAGATACTCGCACATATTTGTCATGTCTTTTCGCATTGGAGTCATTCTTGAGCTTGCTAAGGAACGTCGCACACGCATGTGGGTGATGCGAATGGCCCGAGTACTCTTTGGCCACTGCAGCAATGACGAGGGTCATGGCAGCAACGGCCTTTTCTACGATTTGGAAACTGCCACAGCGCAACACCAGATACGAAGGAATTTCCCGGAGCAGGGCGATTGCAGTGGCTTGGAGCAAGCGTTTCCACTGGATGGGGTGCTCACTGAGGGTTTGGCTTGATGCGAAGGTGGTAACTGTGATAAGGACGAGGGAGCTATGGTTATCCACAATCCACATTGAATGGAAGGAGCTACTAAGAGTTTCCCAACTACAAACAGTCGAAACTTTGGGAGAATAGCAAGGGATATTGCAAGTGATATGGTGGCCACATGCAGGGGGCTTGGTGGCCACACAGCCGCACCACATGTGTAGGGAGGAACGCATTGGTTGCCCACTGCAAACTACTCACCCTGATGCATCATTAACGCACCGGGCTTGCAGTTTAGAAACGCAATGGCTTGCCACGTTGCCGCGTTTCAGGCTACGTCGGACAGGGATGTTTGATTATTTCGCGCCCGGAAGGGAACCCCAACCGCTTCCGCATCATCTTGGTCTTCCGCACACCTGAGAAGCGTTTCGCAGCATGGGCCATGCCCCTTTACTCTATGACGCCTGGCCTGGGGGGCTTGGACTTGGCCAATGTGACGGTTTCACTTTGCTACTGGGTCCCGGGGTTACGTTGTTGCGTTGCTGTTCTTCTGTAGCGGATCAGCGTTTGCCTTGCGCAACTGCATGTTCTAAAGCTTTATTAGTTGAACTGCATGTTGTTTTTGAACATGTTTGAACCAAATTGGGCATATGTTCGGATGGTGATCTAGGGTTCTTGGGTTCAAAAAAATGCTGCGTCCTTCCGCTTGGCCAGATCATCTCAGGGCGACTGGAAGACCGGGATGACTTCAACTGATTTGGAAGCTGATCTGCCCTTCTACTACATCACATAAAATGCATCAATAATACATATGTGTCCATTCATATTTGCATATATATATATGTAGAATTATATAGACAAATAGTAAGAGAGAGAGAGAGAGAGTTCTATAGCCGTGTGCATCGTATAGATTATCTATATACTGTTATTCAATATATATATATATATATGACTATGAAGGATGATGAGCCATATATGTAGTTAAAATGCCAAGGAATCCCTCCATACAGATGGACTAAGGCAAAGCATGACACTTTTCGTTTCAGTGAAATGAAGGTATAGTGATGTTCCTCCGAAACCTTTGGTCGCTCTTGCAGTCAAAAGAATAATACCGAAAAAATACAACAGTATAGTAGCCTAGATCAATATAAACACATATACTGTAGTTTCTTGAGAGGCCCAAGAAGCTTAATGATTCACACTGACTCGTTGCATTTGCTTGGGATCGACTTAGGATCGCCGATATGGTCCACAAGGCATGGACGATGCCTGAACCCAGAGCAATTAAAATGTGATTGATGCATTTATGTTCATATGTCACGTATACACACATGTATATGTATGATTATGTACACACATATATATATATACATACATATAATATATATATATACATACATATAATATATATATATACATACATACATGTAGGAACCATCACCATTTTGGGGCGAGGGGGGACCACCAGACACTGGGCCATACATACATATATATAATTATATATATATACATACACTTATAATCATATATATATATATATACACATCTACATTTGTATACATATATATATATATATACCTTGAGTCTCGTGGAACCTTTTTTTTTTGCGTTTACACTTGGGTCCTTATATTTCTGCGTTTTCCTTAAAAAAATGTTTTTTTGAAAAAAAAAAAGGTTCAGCAAGACTCAAAGCATGTCACCCAATATTGGTTGAACAAATGGATTGTGATACAATGTTAGTTTGGTGGATCTTTGGATGTTCACCCTGGTTGGAAATGACGATCTCTTTACAGTGGGCCATGAATAGTGCTTCATGTTGAAACCATTTGATTGGAATAATCACACAATGTCAGATATTGATAATGCACAATATAATAAATCAGAATGACAACAGTAATAATAATGATAACAAACATGATGGTTCACGCGAATTGATCAGAGAACATGGCAATTCAGGTCATTGTTAATGATAACGAACATGGTAATGATCACTGGTGATGATAACGGTCATGATACTGAACCACCAACAAAAAGATACATTATAAAATGTTCTGAATGATCATCAAAAGATTGGAATGATAATCATTAGCATGAAATGGCATCAACCCCCTGTAGTATCGATCCCATTTATTTTTAAGGGAATGTTAACCCATGGCCCCGCCACGCAGCCAAGCTGAATCTGAAGCCGGCTCAATGTTGAGACCTTCGTCGGCCCCCAATCAGCCACCCGCAACTTGGACTGAAGTTGCATCCTTTTTCAGTTTCCTTCGCATCCTTCATATTCAAACCAATATTTGATCAACATTCTTTGGATAACTCTTAAAGTTACCGATGATGGGTGAACACACCGAGAAAGGCGTGCCACTTTCCCTATAAAATCCTCATCAGCTTCGCAGCTGTGGGCTGCAGGGTTTAAAATTGGCCCTGAGGCAAACCTCAACTCAAAGTAGAAATGGAGGAAATGATGCAAAGATGGTTCCAAATGGAAACGGCAAAGCTGTAGCCGGAAAGTCGAAGCAGCCAACTTCGCGTAGTCAGAGCAAAATGTAAAACACCCCTGGGCCATTCGGCTTGACGTATTTGGATCCAACCAAAGCCCAGATGAATGTAGCAAATGAAAGAATACCAGGACACCAGAGCAAGCATCGGACACCAAATGCATCAACTCAGAATGAGGTTGCCCCCGTCCAAACAAAGGTACGCCAGGCCTCGTGATGTCGTTCTCGAAAACGTACCCATTGTTCATGAGGTGTTTCAACCAACGAACCAGTAACATAGTGTCACTGCCCTTGAAACGGCCAAAAGGAAAGGAATAATTGTTAGGAAAGTGTAGGATCTGCCGTGTGAAACGCTTGATGTTGGGACGGACAAGACCCCTCCACTCGTGTTTCACCCAGAAATTGAAATCAGCATACAAACGGTCAAGGATGTTCTCAACACTGTTGTTGGTCGCCTCAAAGTAGAATTGTAGGTCCACCATCAAGATGAGGCATGATGCAACGAAGTGCCCGCCCATTGTTTGTTTAAAGATGTGAAATGGATCCTTCAGGAAAAAAGTCTCAGACTGAAATGGTTTGTGAGGTATTTGCACCAGCGGACTTGCCTGGTTCCACGGAACCTGTGCATGCAGAGTAGCAAGCCATGCAGGTTGAGCACTCACTTCTTCAAAAGGGTAGGCATTTAGCCCCGCTAGGCATTCAAAACAGCACCCCTTGTTCTGACCCAAATTTGCAAATGAACGCGTGAAGTTTCCTGCTTTTGCCTGGGCTGGCTGGTCGGCTTTGAGACCAAGACAAACCATGTAATACTTTTGGCCAAAAATAACGATGCCAGAGTTGAAAAGTTCAACGCACTCATCAGCAATCTTTTGCAGCATGCCAGCATACACCCTTGAATTCAGTCTTGAATACCATTTCTTGGGAATTGCCGTGAAAAGGAAGCGGCTTTTGTATGTTGATCCAGCAGCGCTATGGTTCATAGCCTGTGTCATTACTTTCCTCATGCTTTCCATTGTACGATCAGTTTGTTGCATGAGCTTGTGCAACCGATCCAACGTGTCAGCTCCGAAAAGGGTTTGCACTGTCAAAACCAGGATTGCAGATTTACGTAGCGATGTTCCCTCATCCATGTGCAGATAGAAGGGGATACATCTACTCAATTGTCCTTAGGTCAGGGTAAAACTGAGGGTCCCAAAAGTAAATAAAGATAGTGTTAGACACAAAACATACATATCAAAAACATCTTTGTTGGGGAATGGCATTGTTTTGAAACTTTAAACCTCTTGTGAGTCATTGAGGGCCAATTTATACCGTTTGAAAGGGGTCCATTAGAAAACAACATGCTTGAATACGATGGATTGACAAAATTTATCCAAGTTGTTATAGCATACACCTCTTTCAAAGTCAAGACTCCTTGATGGATAGTATATACCACGTGGTCACTATGCGTGTGCCGGTAATTTTCCCAGAAAGTTGACAATAGCATTCCCACCTTGGAGCCATCATCCAAGGAAATACCACCCAAAAACATCTTGGAGTACCGCTTCAGCAGGAGTGGAAACCAGGAAAATAAACTGATGTAATGGATGAACAGCAAGCCAAACCTTGAATGGCTCCGAGACAGCAAAATAAAATCATAAGTTACTTCTCACTCACTTACTTTTCCTAGGCAATGGCAAATAACGGCAATTCCTGTTCAAGCACTCTCAAAACCCCAACGAGCAGTTGTATATGACAAGGGGCTTCTCACAGCTGGGCTTAATAGGCAAAGTCAAGCCCATTCTACCAAACAACACATGCAAATCACGCTCCGCATTCCGAATGCTCTTCACATTGCCAGCTCTCCGCAACGCATCCGAATTGAGGTAACCCTCGTCAATGGCACTCTTGGCGAACTTTTTGCATCGGCTCGCAGGGACCTCAGCGGGAACCCTTGCCGGATATATGATCTGGGATTGACGGGTTATTTAAATTACTTTACTTCGTGTGATCCCCACCATGACATTTATCGATTTGTTACTGGCAAATCTTCTGGCATTCTATCTGACATATCTTCTGGCATTCTATCTGGCATATCTTCTGGCATTCTACCTGGCATATCTTCTGGCATATCTTCTGACATCCTATCTGGCATATCTTCTGGCATATCTTCTGACATCCTATCTGGCATTCTATCTGGCAAATCTTCTGGCATTCTATCTGGCAAACATTCTGGCACTTTATCTGACATACCTTCTGGCATTCTATCTGACATTCTATCTGGCATACCTTCTGGCATTCTATCTGGCATATTTTCTGGCATATGTTCTGGCATTCTATCTGACATGCTATCTGACGTTCTATCTGGCATATCTTTTGGCATTCTTTCTGGCCGTTGAGGTCCAGCGGTGCTCACTGAGCTCGGAAGGTCCCAGGTTGAGGTCCAGCGGTGCTCACTGAGCTCGGCGGGTCCCAGGTTGAGGTCCAGTGCTCACTGAGCTCGGAAGGTCCCAGGTTGAGGTCCAGCGGTGCTCACTGAACTCGTCAGGTCCCAGGTTGAGGTCCAGCAGTGCTCACTGAGCTCGGCGGCTCCCAGGTTGAGGTCCAGCGGTGCTCACTGAACTCAGCAGGTCCCAGGTTGAGGTCCAGCAGTGCCCACTGCGCGCGGAAGTTGGCGAAGAGCTTGGCAAAGAGTTGGCAAGGCGGAAGTCGACATGGAAGTGGCGGAAGTGGACCTGGAAGTGGATGCAGAGGTGGTGGAGGAGAGGAGGAGAAGGAGAAGGAGAAGGAGAAGGAGAAGGAGAAGAACAACTCTGATAAAATCTAACAACCCTCACCTGGCAGGTGGGGAAAAAACCTTTGTGGAGAGCATCGCCCATGCCACTGAGCATCATACCCCTTCACCAAAAGAGAGGGCCAGGTTCCGAAGCATGAAGCCAGGTTTCTCTGGGCCTGGCCCAAGATGTTGTAAGATGTTCAATCAAAAACAAACGGTTTCAATCGGATCAGCCCTGGGTACAGCAGCTATTGCCCATCCACGGTTACATTTTCCCCAATCACTTGTTACAGTTACAACACAATGTGGTCCTTTCAGACAACACTATACCATGCTCTTCAAAACACGACGGCTGGTGAGAATCACATTGTACAAATCATTTTCGATCAGCCTCGCCACCCCATCACGGTTGTTCACGGGACTCTCACTTGGAGTCTCGCTCGACAAGCAGCTGCATGCATGGAAACATAATGACTAAGTGGTGATTCCAACATGGTCCCCAGGGCACACTAGTCACCATGGTCAACTATAGTCACTATGAACCAATTGTGGGGATATGAATAATTATCATGTTTGTCTTGTTTCGTCCACAGCTGCGCCCTACATCGAAGAGCCAAAACTTTGAAGCCACTGAGTGGACTGGGCCTTGGGCAACTCATTTGTTCTTGCCCTTTCCCTTCCCACCACGTCGCACATAATGCTCGGTCTCAGGTTCAGCTCCTGCTTTCGCTTTGGCCTTGGCCTTGGCCTTGGCCTTCGACGAGGCCACAGAAGCCTTCGGCAAGGCCTTTGCCTTTGGCAAAGGAATCGATTTTGCCCTCGATTCAATCGTCAAGGAAAATTGGGACCTGGCACCAGGGGTTCAGCTGAATATGCGTTATTTCCCAAGGTATTAAAGACCAATGACAATGGGAATCTTTGTTATGTTCATAACCCCGGATCAACCCAAAGAAAGGTTATTTCTGATGAAAATGGTACCCCCTTAAAATGAAATATCCTAGACCCTTCAAGACCAAAAATGTAAAGGTACTAAAATTATTGGGTAAACATCGTTTTTTGGGTATACTTGGAAGGTCTAGGGTGATTCTTTTATACAAAATTCCAATCATTTGATCCAATTCTGAGACCCTTACTCCTTCATGGCGTCCTTGTACAGGGCCATCAGCTCCTGGTCCATCCTTGCGATTGGTGGGTAGGTTGAAACTTATCTGAAAATGGTCTGGTTAAATTAACTAACCCAATGTAACACAGTCAAATCCGTAGGTGATGAATGTAGAATTGGTCAATTCCCGAATGGCTTGATTGAAATTATAGTTGGTCATCGGGATATAGCTATCACATCACTCGATTTATTTGGAATGTGGCTAATGTAGCCTGGGTTCTTCTCAGTATATCCCTCAACAGCCCCGGCTGCGTAGATATTGTTGATGTCCGCAGTGATCTTGTCCATGGTGTCCACAGATGTCTGGATCTTCGCAATCAACCTTGCCCAGCTGAATGTGATTGCCCAAGTCCCTGAAATTGTTTAGTAAGTTGGCCAGCTGATTGGGATCTGCAGCCCCCATAATTCAACTAGTAGAATTGATACAATAGTCAGAACCCTTCCACTTCAAAACCAAGTTGCTGGGTGTGATGTGGTGTTTTCTCTTGGTCCGGGATGTTCTCGTATTTGCCCTTCAACTCCTTGGCAAATTATAACATCGGTAGAAGGTAACCCTTTATAAAATAAGACAACATCGGTATATTATAGATAATTCCAGTTTTGAATCAGCCGTATATTAAGTCAAATAAAACTGGATATGGCTATGTTCACCCGATACCTACCCCATATTATGATATAACCGTTATAACCTTACATGGTCTCAGAAGTTGATGAAAGACTTGTGGATCACCGTTTTATTTGTTTGAAAGCACCACATCACTCACTTAACAAATCAAAGGCAAGGGTCCAGCATTTTGACCGACCTTTTCGACAAACCATCCATATACTTAAGGATGACGTCACTCGGTCGTTCATCCTTCAGCACTGCTGGAAACAAGACTTTTCCATCACTAGGTCTTTGAGGATTGGCAGGGGCCGGAAATCCTGCCAAGCAACCATGTTCAATGGAGGAAACAGGTGACCTGGGAATTGGCATTCTTAATCCCCAATTGGTTAAATAATTGATCTTTGCTGGACTGGTAGATGGTGAACAGGAGACACAAAACGCTACCAATCTAAAAACCGATTCATTCTCCTTCAGGGACAGAGGGTCCAGCATCCGGGGCAAACTCCAACCCGGTCAGGGAAGCACCCATTGCGTCCATCGCATTGGTATCAGTCTGGTACTCAGTTTCCTGACGAATCGATTTTGAGGACAGCTTCTCCCACTCGGCTTCCAGCTCCTCCTCCACCCAGTAGAGCTGCTTGTTCTCGTACTTGTCGAACCTATGTGTGCAATATGCATTGTATAGACATATTATATATCGATATATGATGGTATGATGGTATGACCGTATGATGTTGCTCAAACCAAACAGGCAAATCTGAGCAAACATGGGTGGGATTACATAAAATGGTCATAGAAGAAACATAAAAGTCATCAACCTAGACACTTGCAGAGTTTGGGCTTGCCGGTGCAGTACTGGACAATGGCTTTGATCCTTGACCTCAGCTATTGTCAGGCATTCCTTTAGAAGGGAAATGGCCCCAATGCATCTCCATGTACATTTTTCCGAATTAGTTAAGTGCTGGATGACGTATATTATATTATATATATATCATATATAGGAAATGACAATATAAGAAGCACACTGGTGTTGCTTTAGTACAGGCAAGGTTCTCTTTCATATGTAAGTCATCACGCATCTTATCTTCCGATGCCCAGCCAGCCCAGCATTTGAACTTGACCTGTTCCTTCTGCTCGGACACGGCGGTAACCATGGAAACAAACCGCTCCTGCGCACAATGAGGTGCCAGTGCCGATTGCGACATGGACATCCACGTTGCACTATGGACCTAAGATCTAAGGACCTGTGGGAATTGTGGGGCTTTGGGTTGGATGCTGTTTAGACCTTTGAACAAAACGGTGATTGATCACACTTGTTCTCTACAATGTTCTATGTGTAAGTGTTTGGTTTTGAGAAGGACTCCTGTTAACCTATGAAGGTGAATTATCTAAGTACGATTTTTCATTCTGCAGGGGCAAGAGCTCAGATTGTTTGTGTTAACGCACTACCCGTTGCAATATCCTTGTCGAAGCCAGAATCAACAAGCATCTTCAAGAGCTTGGTCTTGGATCTTCCACCCTCCATGTACATTTTGTGGATTTCCTCTGGAACCTGCAGAGTCCTGAGAAGCACGGGTCAAAGGTTTTCAGCTACCCCGGGCATCCCCCAAATTCATCCAAACATGTTTACAAAACAGGTTTCTGTGTCTTATGTATGGATTTTAAGAAAGCTTCTTGGGTATGTTTCAAATTTGATGGCCCCAATTAGATATAACTTGATATTCCAAGGGTCACCTCATTTTGAATCATACCCATCTATATTATTTGTTTCACTCTATAAGAATCCCATCAGCACCACGCTTACAGAGCCGCCATAGACGTTTACGGGCAGCTTCATCGGTCAAAGCACTCTGGTCACTTTGTTGGGTGGTTGGAGGTTCAGGCCCCACATCCATCTTAAGATTGGCAATCTCAGCTGACAAGTTGTCCCGCTCAATACGGAGATCTTGTGCCTCGTGTTCAAGGGCACTAACCTTTGCACGCAGCTGTGTGATTTCGTCAGTGAGTTTAGACTCCTTGTCTGGATTCCCTCCGGTATCCCCATGAGTCGGAGGTTCAACCTGTAGGGTTCAGGATGGTTTAGGTGTCCAAGATGTGATATTTGTAAATCTTGAGGTTGAAACAGAAAGATAATTGAACCAACATTTTACTTTTGTATCACACCCCTTTCCTTGTTGAAATCAGCCATCAAGCTCCGCCCCTCGCCAGGGGCGCTCGCAGCGCGAGGCTGCTCACCATCGACTTTGCCAGGAGTTTCTATGTGCAGACCTGGGCCAACGGGATGGAAGACAGGGATATGTCTGGATTGGAAGGGAACTAACAACACTAAATCAAATATGATAGTATAACTTATAACTTTAAAACATATATAGAACATCACAATATACTCATAGGGAAAGCCTTGGTACGGCCTTTCTTCAGCAATTTGCCGGGGCTTTGCGAAGATGTTTGCACAATAGAGGCTCGCTTCGAGATCAAGTCCTGAAGGATTGGGAAAAACAATTGACCATCTCCAAGAATAAGTCAAACATAAGACCTGATTCTTGTGTTTTTTTCTACTTTTTCCGGCTGCCGAAACTAGGTCCTTCAACTCTCGTTCCATTTCTTGTTTATCCTCGTCCTTTTCCAACTTGACCTGTTGCTGATCCATTTCATGAAGACCATAAAGAAGGGTTTCCGATGAGAACGTTTTGCTCTCCATGGGTTTGGATTTCCGGCCAACGGCCTGACTACTTTTGACAGCCAATACCCTAAGACTGACACAACCAAAATGCTGCAACCGATAGATACAAAGTTATCATCATCATCATCATCATCATCATCAGCGCCATCATCAACATTATCATCATCGTTCATTTTCCACCATCAGAGGTGCTATGTACTATCACAACCACTGGATCCGTCAACCCCATCCACCCTATCTTGGGTACAATGGTTTCACTGTTTTGCTTTAAATGGTTCTAGTGGACTGTTTGAAACTGTGGATGCACAATTCTTTACATCTGGGTTCCCCAAATCTTGTGTGACTTTTTCACTCCTAGTCATGACAATGGTAGTTTCCCCAAAGGAATCAACTTGTATCACCCCAAATGGAACATATTTGTTTAAGGGTGGCACTGTCCTAGGACCCACCATGTTCAAAAAAAAACCATGTGGGCCCAGTCCAATCTCAGCTTAGAATTAAATTTATGGGGACTAGTCTCATTAAAACCCATCGGTGGCTTGATGATGCCCCAGCTTTTTCAAAACCGGCAATCCAATGTCATGAGAAGGACGTGCCGATGGCTTCGCTGCTGTTGCACAATCGTCACTCAGACGCAATTACGAATTAACCCTTAGCCAGGCAAAGGTTTCCTAAGACAAGGTTCTCTTGGCCATTCTGGCCGAAGTTGCCCCAACAGCCCTTCCAGCATTGGATGTGATGCAATGAATGTATCATGTGACATTTTCTTTATCCCTTTGTTACCACACCACACTCCTCACACTCACAATCCATGAAGGGATGTAGGTAAAACCACGAGGGCATCTAGGTCCAAACGGTTTCTTCTCCCAAATCTGTGTTTTTTCCAAAAAAAGGTGCAGCTAGAAAATATCCCCGGACGCGTCCGGACCGGACGCCTAAAGACGCCTTTCGGACGCCAAAAGACGCCTTTCGGACGCTGTCCCTTGATGTCCATACCATCTAAAATCAAAAAAAGGTGCAGGGACCAAGGTACCAAGTCTGATGGGTATTTTACATTAGCCATATTTGTGCCGGAGAATTAGATTTCGATTTTTCGGGGAGTTGGTCTGGACCTTTATTGGAGCCCGTCTAAAATCACAGGCCTCCATTCACTTGGAATTTGGAGCCTCTTACTTCCTCGCAGATACCTCAGAACACTCATCATGGATGCGTCCTCCCATAGGTCTCCCCATTCCATAGACGCGTAAAGAGCAATCAATGGTGAAGTCAAAGACACCTGGGCATTGGGCAGGTTGGCCAAGGTTTTCCCTGGGAATATCATTTTACATGGATGTGATGGTAACCTGTCCCAACAAGTCTAGCAGTTTAGTAGAATGTCAATTTGGAAAGTTCCGTTCTAAAATGGTAACTCCTTTTTCCCACGAAAACATGAACTTCACCCTTAAAGTATTCTCCCTGGGTGCCACCCCAAACCAGGCATATTTATGATTCTATGATGCTCCAAGGCTTTTGCTGTAGTACCGATAGTCAACCACTTTGTTTTACACAGTCTTTCAGTATGTGATTTTTTTGCACTATTGAAGAGTTCAAAGTTGGTGCCACAGCCAAGTTATTTTTCCAGTCACAGCAGGGTCCACTCACACACAGAGTGCAGACCCCACTGGCAGCGGCGCCTGAGGCATGGGGTTGATCTCCTCTGGCTTCTCTGTGGACATCTCAAGGAGCTTTCCGATGTAGGGCCAGGGATATAACCTGTCAGCTGGGAAAGATCCAAAATGCAGGGATCATTTTTTTGACCCTTGCCCTCAACCTTGAAGTGTCTATACTGTAAATTGACATCTGGGAAACTAAAGAAAAGAAGTAGAATTGTAAGCTGAGAAACTGTGTTCCCTTCAAATTCGCATTTCCTTTGAACCTCTTACGTCCATCTTGACTTTCATACCGGTCTGTTGTGGACACCTCAGAGTACAATTCCTTTCTCTTCATCGCGCCTGAATCCAAAGACTTGATTAAATGGGAGTTGGAGAGTACGTAAGTCCTCTTCGCAGTGACATGACCCCAAGCTTTCATCCAGAAGTCCTGGTAGAAGACCTGAGCTGCAAATCAATACAAGTTTGCTGGTGGAATTTTAGTCTTGAGTGTCCCAACATAACCCAAATTATCTGCATTATATAAAGAAATCTTGGGCAACCACATGCTTATCAGGTAAGACACTTTCATGCCGAACTGTTGCCAATGTCGGACCAACCATCTAAAGCGATCATGGCGTGTCAGTAAGCTCGAGGACGGTTGTTCAAGTACAAAAAACCCTCCAACTGCTTGAACTAATAGAAGTAATAATATTGTCCTCAAAGGGCCAAGAAACAGATTGGGTTCAAAATCATCCGAATGATTCATTACCTTGACGAACTGTAGCCCATAGGGTGTTTAAAGTATAGCCCTAAAAACTGGTGATAAGTTCGGAACATCAGAGTCTACAACTCTACAAGAGTACGAGGGCATGACATGGTATGGCGTGGTGCGGTATGGATGCTGAACATACTTTGTTTCGGTTGAAAAACCCTGCAATCCTACTAGCCATTCGGTTGGAGAGGGCCACTTTCTCAAAGTCCGGATTGCCCATGGGACATATGAAGCTGCGGCCTGTAGATCCTCTTGAGGCTACCACCCAAGACGAACAAACAATTCCCCAGCTCGTGAATACCTCTTCGAATTTCCCTTGAAGGATCCCGAAGACGCAAAGCCTCAGAGCCAACCAGCCAACCAATAGATTGGAACTAAAAGAGAACCAATAGAGGTTGAACATGGTTGAACGCCTTCAACATCGAATCCCAGAACGAACCATGCGATTTATTTTAAAAGCCTTTCCACGATGCTGGCATGGAATGGCCACAATTGACATAATTGAGAACAATTGGGTGTTTAATTGTTTATCCCATTGGTTTGTGCCCCCAGAACCTTGCTGCCATACCTGGAAGTTATAAAAAAGGAAACACAACCACTCCAGAAGAATGATGTTGTGGTCAACCAAAAATCAAAACTATTGATTTCCAACTTCCCCCAATCAAGGTGGCAACCAGCCCCGCATTGTGAGGATAAGCTACGAGAATCCAGCATCGGTGTTGATGTCAAATGCATGGGACTCAGCATAGGTAATGTCGAATGCGCAGGAGGTGTGACCTCTGGGGCAAATTGAAAGCAATACCAAGTCCATTTATTACTTTGAAATTCATTGACATGCTTTTCATTTTTTTGGGGGGAATTGCAACCCAGACCTAGTGTCCGCCCACCGCGGGCCAACCGCCCAGCTCCAGCATAGAAGTCCAAGATGGTGAACTTGTTCTCGAATGAAAACACGTCCAGGAAAGTCACCAGGAGTGTGCATGCTACTAGCACCTTTGGAACTGTGGGGAACCAACCCCCTAAGCGCAAACAAAACCATTGAGATCCCTTTCAAAACATAGAAACCGCATAAACCATAAGCTCATTGAAAGTATACCGTCAGGAAATAGGTACAACAGACTATGTTTGACATATCTTATCGGTTCTTCTCTAGCTTTGATCCCACCCCAGAAATCAAGTACAATGATTGTTGCCAATTACAATCAAGTATATGGAGTTCATTGGACTCATGTACCCCCAATCCCCGAAAGTGACATTAATTTATATTACTTTTAGTAGGCCTACCAAATTGCATTTTGGGATCAAGTCCTTGGTTAGAAAATGCAGTGTTGTGTTAAGCAAAGTAAGACACCTTGGGCGCTCGCATGCCCATTAACCGCCGGATCACAGTTGGAAAATCGGATTCCAGCACCATGGTGTTTCAATACTGAAGTAGCGAGGGTGAGCAAAATGCTGGTTTTTGGAGCGGGCAATGTCATTGAATCGCATGGGCCTAAAAGGTTTCATGATTGGATAGTATTGTTGGATTTGGATTGAATGATTTTTGGATCCAACAACAACTTACCCAGTGTACACACTGACAATCCAAAACAAGCCAGCCCTGCGCTCATCTTCAACGAGGCCAAACCTTGCCAGGTAAGAGACCTCAGACGAACAGGAGGCAGGGGCAGGGATGGACGGGACTTCCAAGGATTTGTGGATTTGAAATTTAGGAATCTTGAAATTTGTAGATGCTATTATACTTGGTTGGTGAATTGCCTGTTCGAATGGCAGCTAGTGACCTTGAAGGTATGCTTGAACCATTGGATCCTAAAATGATCTAAAGTGAAAACAAACTGTACGCACAAACGCAAATCTTTCCTCGCACATTGAAATCTTGACCTTGTTGCTAAAGGTGGACATTCCCCTATAGTCCTACCTGAGCCCCTGCTGGCAGTGTTGCAGCAGCATGCTGCAAGCCTAAGCCTAGCATTCGACCACATCATAGAAAGTCCGCACTTGGGACAAATTTCGCACACTTCAAAAACACCCTACAGGTTTTCCCATAGGGCTTCCCCGGCTGGCAGCCCACAAAGATCTGCACTCAGCTTAAATGCCAAACGAAATCAAAATATAGTTTTGGTTATTTTCCGAAAACCGGTTTTATATTTTTATATAATATCATGCTCAAAGTTTCAACATTACAGTAGTGGGCTACATGCGGAGAAAACGCATCTAACGCAAACTTGCTTTCAGCTCCGTGAACTTGGCTTGGACCTCTTCGGCCGCATAGTTGCCGCCCGCTGCATCCACCAGGGTAGCCTCAAGAACATAAGAAACAAATTGGGTGGAATAAGTAGCAATGCTCCAGCTTTGGAAAATTACCCCAAAATCATTGGAACATGTTGGCTTTCTGGGTGGGCTATGTTAAAGACCCGTACTTAATATATGGAATATTGTCTGATGCTACTGTGAAATATACATTTTTCAGATATAGGGATGGCAGCATCATATGCAAAACGAGAAGCAATCTCCGCACTCACCGAAATCAGCTCCTTCATGTCATGCTTCTTGCTGGCAATGTAGAAAGACTGCGCAACGCGGGTGGTGGGGAACAAACTTTGGAAAGACAATTGTACACCTGAAAATTGTAAGGAACATAGCATTACCAAGGGAAATAAATAGGGAAATAAATAGGGAAATACATAGGGGAATAAATAGGGAAATAAATAGGGAAATAATTAGGGAAATCAATAGGGGAATAATTAGGGAAATAAATAGGGAAATAATTAGGGAAATAAATAGGGAAATAAATAGGTCAATAATTAGGGAAATAAATAGGGGAATAAAAAAAACATCATGCATGTTAACATTATGATAGCATCAACATCGGTATCATCCATTTCTATGTCCAGTGGCTATTTTTGAAAGAAGGTGTTGGTGAAGGGATCCGGCCTGGGTGATATGCGATGGATTGTCCAACTCTGGCATCTTCAAGGCACATGCATTGCGGGACCAGTAAGGAACAATGGTGGCATAGTTGAACTCGGGGATCTCAATCTCAACTGGATGGGCCTTTTTGCCCCTAAGTTTTTTTGCGGGGGCTGCAGCATCCTCAGCATCAGCACGGGGGCCCTCAGCTGGGGCAGGTGCGGACTTTGCCTTTGCTGCTGCCTTGGCCTTGGGCGCACCCTTTGCCTTTGCTGCTGCCTTGGCTTTGCTCTGTTTGCTCTTGTTCTTGGGCGAAGCTTTTGCCTTTGCAGCCCGCTTTGGGGCCTTTGCTGCTTTCTTCGGGGTGGGCTGGGGCAAGTCACTGCCTGCAGTAGCATGCACAGAGCAGGAATCACTCCCAACAGATTCTTCCAACTCCGGTTGCAATGCTCTGCGGACACCCTTGCGGCTCTTTGGTTTGGATTCTCCCTTTCCACGTCCCTTCCTTCCCTTTCCTTTGCCTTTTCCTTTGCCTCGTCCCTTCCCACGTCCACGGCCCCTCCCACGGCTCCCACGCCCATCCTCCTGATCCTCCTGTGGCGCCCACCGCAAAGCATCTTGCTCTGCTCGTCGAAGATATTTGTTCTCCAACTCGTCCAGGATGTGGTGTTCCTGGGGCGTGGTCTTGGTTTCTGGCTGGGACATCTCAACCTCTGGGACCTTTTCATTTTTACCTTGGTAGTCTGGCTGGGTTTCGTGCTGGGACATCTCAACCTCTGGGACCTTGTCATTTTCATCTTGGTAGTCTGGCCGGGTTTTGTGCTGGGACATCTCAACCTCTGGGACCTTGTCATTTTCATCTTGGTGGTCTGGCTGGGTTTCGGGCTGGGACATCTCAACCTCTGGAACCTTGTCACTTTCATCTTGGTAGTCTGGCCGGGTTTCGGGCTGGGACATCTCAACCTCTGGGACCTTGTCATTTTCATCTTGGTGGTCTGGCTGGGTTTCGGGCTGGGACATCTCAACCTCTGGGACCTTGTCATTTTCATCTTGGTGGTCTGGCTGGGTTTCGGGCTGGGACATCGGGACCTCTGGTTCATCTAGGCCGTCTAGCTGTGTGTCTGGCACGGTCATCTCCTCGGGTGCTGGCTTTGAAACTGGCCATGGTGACCACGGGCTCCCTGGGGTCAAGGTATCAGGTAATTCCAGCTCTGTTGGGCTTACCGGTTCTGACTTGTTCTCCTCAGCATGAGACTTCATGGGTGATCCTGGGTGCTCCCCATCCTCTTTCTCCGATTCCTCCCCCAAAACCAAAGTCTTGGCCTTCAGCAGTTTGTCCTTCTGAGCATCTTCTTCATCCTGCCCCTCCTTACCTGTTTCCTTGCCAACCCCACCATCTTTCTCACAAGCTTCACCAGCTTCCGCGGGCTGAGAAGGGGATGGGCTACCGGGCTGGGAGTCAGGCAGGTGGGCATATTCATCTTGGGAATCCTGCACTTCCACTTCCAGAAGTGGACGTGAGGAGGCACGAGGGATCGCAGCCTCGGCTGTATCAGGTACTAGTGGAAAAACATCATGGCACAAAATTCTAAATCATAACATATCACAGAACAACATATCATACTAAATCATACCATATCATAGTATAAGTCGAAATTGAAACACATAAGGTGCTGGACAAGAAGCATTAGCAAAAGCTGGTACTTGTGGAAGCCTGGCCAATCTTTGCCTTAGGCATGTGGCAAATATTGTACATTTAACAAAACAACTGGACCTCACCAGGTGATACAACAACATGGAAACATTACACAAGAAACATTACATACATCAGGGTTTGGGATGTAAGTATGTTTGGCCATGTGAAAGATTGATAAGGGGCCTGGCGAAGAAAAACACAAGTGGAACTTCAGGCTAGGGACTGCAGATAGGCAATCCGGGCATCGATGTATTCCACGGCAACTTCTGGTGGAGAATCAGGGCTAGGACGGTCAGGTCCCCCAAGCACTGCTCCCCACTCACTGGGGTCAGAAGGGAGGGTATCCATGTTGGCCGGGTCATTTGGGTTGGCAACATGGTGATGAGGAGCAGGGTCTGGCAAAGGCGCATCACCAGATTCATGCACATCCATCATTGCTTCAAACGTCTCATCATCCAAAGACTCATCGCTACCCCAGGGAATGCAATCAAGGCTGTCCTCCCATCAGGAACATGGCAGCATCAGAGCTGTAGGATTGATACCAAATTGGTTTTCCATATGATTGGCTTTTAATGGGTTTATAATATGAGGATATAGTATGATATAGGCTATCATCTTTGGGGAACCCACTACTTGAAGAAATTGGTTCATCTATGGCCATTATTTTTATGGTCTTATAAGTAGTCTTATACTTATTGACTAATAGTCACAATCTAATATTGGCAAAAAGAAATGACAATTAAAACCAAACCCTGAAACGGAAAAAAAAAAACAATCCTCCGAATGGTTGGAAGGCGTAAGCTCAATCCCACCAGTCACCGGCTCTTCCCAGGCGGCCAGCTGCGATGGATACCATGCAGCCATGAAGACGCGTGCAACTTGCCGAGCACCATCATCCTGGGCGATGGGATGTACCAAGGTTTCATCAAAGTATTTCTGTCATTTTGGTGTCACAAACAAACAATTGGATAGGTGGATAAAATGATATGATTTGGGTTGACATATTTTCCTCAAGGACATGATAATTAAACTGAAGTTCTCGGGGGCAACGGTCGGTGCGAAGGTTCCTAAGGATGTGAGAGAGGAGCTTGCGGACCCCCCAAGCATCACTGTAGATCTTGATCTTCTTGGACTTGTCCAGGTCAATGCCCTCACCCAGCATGAGCTTGTAGAAGTTCCGGACCTACCATGGACATGACATGGTCAAACATGATCAAATCCATCGCGGGGTCAATGTGATGAGTGTGAGAGTCTAATAAAACAAGTTCCGGTCAGGGAAAACCAACAGTGGAATGGAATGTGTTAGTTTTCTGTGGTGATGGGTAGCAGCATTGTTTTTTTCTCTGAATGATATCTGAATGGTTGGTAGCGTGAAGAGTTTGTAAAAAAGATGTGTAAATTCAAGGGCCGGCCTCCTCAACTGTTGGCCTCACAGGAGGCGTTTTGGGCCGTGACCCTGAACCCTCGAAGTCAAAGACCTCCACCCAAGAAGTTGCCGCCATACGCAGCACATCCGCGTTGAGAACCACCGCTTTCCTTAGCAAGGGGCCAGCCACGTAGATGGACATGTCGAAAAGAATCATGGTGGTTGAAGAACCTTGAAGACCCTTTACTAATGTTTTTTGGAAAGCTGAAATGCCCTTGAATGTCATTGGGACAGCTACGGGGAAACAAACTATCCCATAAAACGGATAAGGTAAGGTAAGATTGGAAAATATTGGGTCCAATATCTATGTCAAGTACGCAGCATGTTTTCAAATGACCCTTTATACCAAATTACTTTACTTCGTGTGATCCCCACCATGACATTTATCGATTTGTTACTGGCAAATCTTCTGGCATTCTACCTGGCATATCTTCTGGCATATCTTCTGACATCCTATCTGGCATTCTATCTGGCATATCTTCTGGCATATCTTCTGACATCCTATCTGGCATTCTATCTGGCACATCTTCTGGCATTCTATCTGGCAAACATTCTGGCACTTTATCTGGCATAGTTTCTGGCATTCTATCTGACAATCTATCTGGCATACCTTCTGGCATTCTATCTGGCATATTTTCTGGCATATGTTCTGGTATTCTATCTGACATGCTATCTGGCATTCTATCTGGCATATCTTCTGGCATTCTATCTGGCCGTTGAGGTCCAGCGGTGATCACTGAGCTCGGAAGGTCCCAGGTTGAGGTCCAGCGGTGCTCACTGAGCTCGGCGGGTCCCAGGTTGAGGTCCAGCGGTGCTCACTGAGCTCGGCGGGTCCCAGGTTGAGGTCCAGCGATGCTCACTGAGCTCGGCGGTTCCCAGGTTGAGGTCCAGCGGCCCAGGTTGAGGTCCAAGTTTCATGCTTGGCACACCCACTGTGTCCTTTGTAGGCCACAAGAGTAGACCACCCTCTTCCCGAAACCTTTGCCTGATCGGGGCGAAAGACTCCCAACGGTCAGCCAACCCCGCCAAGGCATCAGTCGGGATCGGGTGGTCCTCCGCCATTGTTCACTGGCGTCGATGCGCGGAAAAAGCTAAATGGCTGAGGGTTGGGCAGTGAACCCATGCAACAAACTCAATTACCCCCTGGTTATTTAACATAGCCATGGAAAATTGCCCATTTATAGATGGTTTACCTGGGTTTACCTATTAAAAATGGTGATTTTCCATGGCTATGTTAAATAACCAGATGGTAATTCTGGCATCACGATATCTCTCTCTCTCTCTCTCTCTCTCTCTCCCTCCCCACTCAACTGACAAGTGGTTACTGGGTTTCCAGGCCACGTCATCACAGCCAGCGAGCCCGGATTTGATCCACTCGCGGCGGATGATGATCGAATGTTAACGCCTTATTCCATTTGCCCTGTTTTGTTCCATAGATAATGGGTTTATCCTCTAAAACCAAAAAAAAGGTGCAATATACAAAAAACAGGCTTTATTCTCCAAAACCTGTTTTTTTTTAAGGCAAAAAAAACAGGGCGATTGGAAAGTCAAGGTATATATGTATGTATGTATGTATGTATGTATGTATGTATGTATGTATGTATGTATGTATGTATGTATGTATGTATGTATGTATGTATGTATGTATGTATGTATACATTTATAGATATTTATACTATATATATATATATGCATATATATATATATACATATATACATGTATGTATATATATATATTATAGTTATGTATGTATACTATCTACACCAGTCCGTATAGCATATGGCCACTGTTGCTTTCTCCATGGCCCCTGGCGTGCTTCTTCACACCTCGCGTGTGCGCCAGGCCAAGGACCGCATCCTGAACAGTCGCGCTTGGCAGGAGATGCGTCGCATGGATGCCAACCTCTACACAGTGCTCAGCATGCGCAGCTTCAATCGTGGACCACCCATGCTCCCTGAGGCGCCTGAGGCTGTGTTCGTTAAATTTGGCGTTGATCAGTTTACATGTGATTTTTTATTGTTCTATACATTTCCATATTGTATTACTGTATTACTGCGCATTATTACTGCGTGTTATATGATATATAAATGCATAATATGTAAATAATATTTAGTTATGAATCATGAATCTGTGTATTATTTGTTATTCATTTTTGAGCTCAAATAGCGACGTCGGTCGACCTCACAATGATAGGTAGATGTCAGGAGCCATCCCAGGAAGGGACTGTCGTTCTTTCAAGTGGACGAATTGGAATGTTTTATCCAGATGGTCCAGATACATCCCACGTGTTTGTTTCCGGAGATGGAATTGATATGAAGTGATCTAAACTTCTCACACTGTGATAATTTGATACCAGTCGCAACCGTGGTACGGGATATGGCCAACAAACATTGATAAAATGTGGATGTAGCACCGCAGCGCCAAGAGAAGGCTGGAGATCAAGACTCTGAGACTTTTCATGTCGCAGCCGGCAAGAATCTCGCACAGCAATTGTGTCGAATTGAGGGGATGGTTTGTTGGTAGATTTTGTTGTGTGCTGACTGATCATGCTTATGAAAAATGTTCAACCCCATCACAATCCAATGACTCCAGAGATGGCTCAACTTTATATAGAAATGGCTCGAAACCACCGACATCACCAACTATACACTGCCGTCCAAGTGGTGTCAACATCAGGTGTTTTGCTGCTGGGAATAGGAGTCTTGTTGACATTACTAAAGGTTTACAGGAAGTGCGAAAGTTCACGTGGAGATGCATATAATTATGGATACATATGTATATATATATATATTTGGAGCTATAGAAATATATAGTTGGTTTTAGTTGTGCTGCATGTTCAAACCAGCAAGGGACAGGGCAGGCATTGTCCAATGATTGTTCTTGGTTTTCTTCCTCACACCTTGGGCCTAGCCCCTTGTCCTTTGGCAATCTAGCTGGCAATCGAAATCACCGAAGCATTACACGAAAAATACCGAAAAACATGGTGGATTTCCCATGTAGATTACCAGAGGGTACAGCAAACTGGTCAAGTCCCAATTAAACCTGGTTTCATCAAGTCCTCAATATTAATATGTGTGCGCGTGTGCTGAACTCAGCAGAACTACCATTTATATCAATTTATAGTGAGGAAACAAAATCAAAGCTGTTTAATCAAAATGGTGCACATCACTTGAACTCCGCATTCTTCATCATCATCAACACCATCATCAATATCAATATCAATATCAATATCAATATATATATATAATTATATATACATGCTATGTTTTGCTTCGATCCCAACATTATTCGTTCCTGACGTTCTTGAGATCCCCGCCATGAGGAGCCTGGGCCTCACCACCTGGTCTCGATTTCCCCTCTCAGACACGGGCAGATTCTGCTTGGCGGACTACTTGTGGCGCTTCATGCAGCGCTTGGGACTGCGCCGGCTAGGTGTGCACGAGTTCATCTATTATATAGTAATTTACATGAAATAACATTATTAATGTATACGCACATATATATATATATATCAAATATGTATGTATATATATATATATATGTGTGTGTGTGTGTGCGTATATCATGGATCTGATTATTAAATCTCTAAATGCGTTTGACATGTTCTTCCGAAGCCACGGGACGCCCAGGAAGTTGGGGCACAAGCTGACGACGCATAAAACCTTGGACGGTCGGATGCTGGTGGGCTACCAATGTGTGGTGCTCCGGGAGGACTGGGAGAAGGTGAATCCATTTTTCTGGGACGCTTGGCGTGGAGGAACGAGATGGAATGGTTGTTGTTGCGTATATTATTTTACATATATATATATATATTTGCATATGTGTGTGTAACTGTGTGCACTTGTACATTTACAACAATCCAAGTCGATGCATGTCCAACCGAGAATGCTAGCATGTTATCAAGGCCTTCATATGAGCAGATTCCTGCTGAAAGCCTAGAAAGGAAGAATCACTAACAATGAGAAGTCAGGCAAAGTTGACAGCAAATTTTGTTTCATGTCTTGACCAGTCCCCAAGTGTCCAAGTGTGGGACCCTATCCCTTTCCAGATCTTACCAGTACACATGCGGGAGCTTTCCCATCGCTGAAGGAAGCCTTTCGAATTCAGAAGGCGGCATATCGTCATGCCAATGGCGGATCCACTGCGCCCAGTTTGACGCAAGATGTTTCTCCAAATCTGCCCCTTGGGAAGTGAACGGACAGTGGACCCAGTAGGTTTTGGGATTCGTCGCTTTTGTGAGGCACCAATGAGCACCATTTTTTTCAATGTTATGTCATTGTAGTATATTCTAGTACCAAAGTATTCAAACGTGATGTGTTTTCATAGATTGGATTCATTTCATGCTTTGCATTCTCCTGTCCTGGAACCTCTTGCCATGCGACCTGCTTACAGATATATTTTTTCCCTCTCTGGTTTTTGAGACAATGGCCAGTCAGCTTGCTTCAATTTGACAAATTTGATTTGAGATATCTAGGAATTTCGAGGGCCTCAAGTGTCTGCACAGATGTTGTTTCAATCTACAGTTGTGTCGTTCCCCACCTGCCAGGTGAGGGTTGTTAGATTTTATCAGAGTTGTTCTTCTCCTCCTCCTCCTCCTTCTCCTCCTCCTGGTTCTCCTCCACCACCTCTGCCTTCACTTCCATGTCCACTTCCGCCTTGCCAACTCCTTGCCAAGCTCTTCGCCAACTTCCGCACGCAGTGGGCACTGCTGGACCTCAACTGCAAGGGTCTGAGCGCACTGGGCACAGCTGGACCTCAACCTGGGACCCTCCGAGCTCAGTGAGCACCGCTGGACCTCAACCTGGGACCCTCCGAGCTCAGTGAGCACCGCTGGACCTCAACGGCCAGATAGAATGCCAGAAGATATGCCAGATAAAATGCCAGAAGATATGTCAGATAGAATGCCAGAAGATTTGCCAGTAACAAAACGTATAGATGTCATGGTGGGGATAACTCGAAGTAAAGTAATTTTCTTCATATCATTTTTCATGCTCATCATAAGCGTGCGTGCTGCCTGCATGAAATTGACTCAATTGACACCATCTTCAGCCCGGGAAAGGATAGAAAGTTGGCTTCGCCCCTGTGGGTTTCAGTCAATCCCATCTCCCTGGGTTGAGTATCGGACCTGTTCATTTTGGCAGCCTACAAAGATGACAATTAAAACAATTAAAGTCAACTTCAGGGGGGAAGTATCGTTTCATTTCAGATGCTTTTCCCGGCCAAGTTTCCGGTCGGATCAGGTTGGTCGAAGAACCGGAAGAGTGGCAAAGGTCAACCTCCAGAGCCTCCAGCGCCTCCAGCGCCTCTGCCATCCCAAGCTCGGTGAAGATGGTGGTGCGCAACACCTTTTTGGAGTTGGAAGAGGATGTGAACCACAAACCCCCAATGAGGAGCGAATCCCAGGGTGGGCAGCGGGTACAGTGAGGATGTAATGAGGATGTAATGAGGATGTAATGAGGATGTACCGGCAGATGCTGGTTGTGAATCGGATTTTGGAACAAAAGTTTTGTGATATGGAAGCGTATGGGATATGTAAATATGTATGGAATGATTCTGGAATGATTTGTCAGCCAATGCTTGAGCTTCGTCAACGTCAGGAGGACAAGAAGCGACATGTCTTGCTTGAGTGGCGAAGTCGACAATTTTTCTGTATAGCCATGTCCATCCGCGCTTCCAACCACGCTTGGATCAATGGGTGGGACGGTATGGTCCAGTCGTCGGCGGAGCGTATTCCCTCCGGCGGGTCACCGTTCCCAGTTGTTGGAGAGGCCCCTGCACTTGGCGGGGCCAGGGAGTTCCCAACCGTACAGTGACCCCGGCATTCGCGCCCTGCGAAGTTGCCAATGAGGTCAAGCTGAGCAGTGGGCAGACGTTGGAGTGGCTAGTGGCAGAAGATTGAGATCTACCCTCTGATAATTTAACGTAGCTATTGAAAATGGCCATTTATAGTGGATTTACCCATTGAAAATGGTGATTTTCCATAGCTATGTTAGTTTACCAGAGGGTATATTTGTTGATGTTGTTGCCTTGTTCGGTCTACCAAGCCAAGTCCTTTTTTTGGAGTTGATCAGCACATTTTGACTATAACAGGATGGTCCCCTTGGAGTTCGGAGTTCCCCAAGGTAAGCCGCCAGCAGCTCCCAAAGTACACTAAAATTATGGAGATAGAGATCCCCCGAAATTTCGCTATATTTATTATATAATTTATTTATTATCAATTGATGTTTTTTGTGTATTGACAATAGATGCGTGAAATATGGATGTATACAAGGTATTTCATGCATGGTTGATATTAGATTCGATGCCTTTGCTGCTCGACGATTTGCAAACTGACCAGACCATGTACAGAAAATTAAGATTTGCGGGCAAACTGACCAACGTTCAGATACCGGATGCTCTGTTATATGTCGCAGAGAGCTGCCAAAATTGGCTTCAGGAGAGTTGGGTGCAGAAGACAATGAAGTATGTTCATGCACAAAGGTCAGGAACTCCTGGTCTGAGCAAATCATCCCCTTGCAAGACGAACATTTCGGAGAGATGCCTGCTCCACATATGCGCAAATCATACGGCTGATTGTTCCACAATGTTCCACATAGTTCCCAAAACCATCTAAAATTCGTGGCCATTTCAGGACCCTAAATTGAAAGTTCGTACCTACCATGTATGAGGTCTATGTGGGGCTATGTAAAGATATGCCCCCAAGATATGGCTCTATAGTGTACGTTACCTCCAGTTCAGGTACCTGAAATGGTCATTGATAAAGCCTTTCTCGTGAATGTGATGTGGCTGCTTCGGGCCGTCAGGGACACCAACACTGACACACCTTGGTTGACCACCCCAACGTAACTAGCAGCAACTGGTTGGCATCCGTGTTTTGAAGTATGTGCAGGGTTCCCTCAGAAGTAGATATGCAAAAAGATCCACCCATACTAATGTAGTATATAATTAAACCATATTAAACCTATATAGTTGCAAATACTCAAATACTGCCCTTGTCTAGTGATAATTTGCAAAGATTTTTGATATTGTGGGATTTGGGGATGGTGCACTATCGGGCTACCAATGTTTACCAGATTTTTTCCGTGATAACCCCGAACCTCCATCCAGAAGTCAACGACTTCTGTTCACCACAGGTGGCTTTGGCCAAGCAGAAGGAAATGCAAAAGTTGCTGCCATATGCCAAGGCAGAGTGCTTGAGCAGCTCAGCAAATCTTATCATACCTCCACAAAAAAAATGTGTTGATATGTGTTGATCCTGGAGGGTGGGATACCTGTCAGAATTTTTGCCTGCCCCAACATGTGCGGGAGGAACATCATTTTCCAAACCTTGCTTCCTTTTGATGTTCGGAAGGTTCGATGAGCTTTGGCAGCTATGCATGCATGAAAGCAACGGTTGTGGCCTTTGAGCAGCGGCAAAAGAAAATACCCATGGCATGTGTAAATTAGATTCCCCATGTTTTGCTGTCTGGTTGGCACAAACAAGAACCACCTGACTGAAGCCAGCCACTGGATGTGCCAGACCTTATGGGTGACCGGTCATCCTTTCTGGTGATTTTCCAATCTGGAAAGGGACCCCCTGAAAGCCATGGAGAGACCGAGCTTGATAGGCCAAAGTCACCCTTGGTCCCATTGCCGTTGGAGAGGCGGGTCGCTAGTGATCAAAGGTTGGTGATGAAGATAAGATGAGGATCAGGATGAAAATGATGAAAATCAGGAAAATTATGAGAATGAGGATGACGATAATGACGCCCCCCCCGATTGTGATCCATGCTCTCTTTTATCAACAGTGTGATGTTGTCACAAGATTTGAATCAAGAGGGGTACTTGCATGTTGCTGGAACAGGTAGGGGCCATACTATGCTAAATCTTGCCTAAGGGCCTAATGTGTCCAAGCAATTTGCAGAAAATTGCATCATACTTCTGGGAGACCGTACTGGTGGATTCTTGACTCTTGGAAACATATGGAAACATCTATCTCTGCTGCCATTCAGGCATTTCAAAGCTGCGTGCCCAACTTCATACTGGAGGAAATCCTCCGATAATCAAGAAACATGTCTGGAAACTGCGCGTGAACATTTTTTGCTGGGATTCATCGACCGGATTAGCCCCCAAAATCGAAGGTTTCATTCTAAAATGGACCGAATTGTGGGCGGATTGGTGATTGGTTCCCCACTTTTGACCCATACCCCCCCCCACACACACATAGATAGATAGATAGATAGATAAATAGATAGATAGATAGATAGATCGATCGATAGATCGATAGATCGATAGATCGATAGATAGATAGGTGGATAGATAGATAGGTAGACAGACAGACAGACAGACAGATAGATAGATAGATAGACAGATAGAGAGAGAATGATACTGTATATCTACAATTATCTACATATTGTATGTACGCATTAAATTGTGAAAATCGGTGAAGTCTCTTAGCCTGTACCTCAAGCCTGGACCTTTGAAACTTTGGAGCACTACAGTACGCCAGGCCAGCTGTTGCTTACATCGCTGGCCATCACGGAGAAATGTCGGCATTCGCCCTGTGGATTGAAAAGAAGCGGACGCTACGTTTGCTGCTGGTGTGTCGGTGAAAATAGGGGGGCACTCTGATTTTCAAAAGGGAAGAACATGGAAGAAAACATAACATAACATATACATAACATGTATGTGATCATATGTGGATGAGTCCATCCTACTGCCATTTATGGAGTTTCCCACCGGAAGCTTGGAGCCTGTAACGCATTGTAACGCTGAGTTGAAGATGGTGAAACCCGGCACCAAGTTCTCTCCGGCCTAAAATGACCTTGACTACATGGATCTATATGGTAGCTGGGCATGGATCAAAATTATTGGACCTAAAAACGCATGGTCTCAGGTGGTTTTAAATTATAGTTTGAAGATGTTTGAAGAAAAATCTTTGCACCCAAAGGTAGCTGAAAGCTGGCCCACCTTTCCTCGCAGGTGATTCCGCGTGCCGAAATTGCACTGGACGCAGCAGATCTCACGGTGCACCGAGCTGGATGACTTGACATTTCCTGAGTATCTCATGTTGGACGGAATGGATTGCATAGGCTAACTGTTGAGTTTATACTGTAATTATATATAATACTTTATGTAATATATATATATAGAGAGAGAGAGAGATCATGCAATTGGATGGATTCATGATAGAACAACTTAAAAGATCTTAAATTGGACAGTGCTCACTTGACATTTTGGGACCATGGGCAGCACCTGCTGTCCAGCCACGGTCCGCATAAGCGTGGACCGCAGGTGGATGACGGATGGTTAGATCCCTTGGTTCCGGATCCCCAGTGTAACCAGGACTCGGGGTGCTAAAAAAGCGGGCCACATGACGGTTTCCTTTTGCGATCCATCATGGTTTACGGTCACTTTATGAATATGCATATCTGATATAATATTATATATAAGATATTATTAGATATAAAAGTATCTAAATAAGTTATACATACATATATGTATATATATATTGTATATATTATATATATTATATATATATACATGTTTCATCATTTTCCTGAGTTTGCTAAGATTGATTCGGATGGTTGTTGGTGGCGACTTTGGTTTGTTGGTGTTAAGTGGTCACGAAAAGAACCAGATGACCCTTGATCATCCTTGATCAGATTTTCAAACACATCAATGCTGTTTTTTGGCAATGTTGCAGTATTATTTCTTCTCCAAAAACATCGTTGCACATGGGGGGAAAGTCCATCCTTGCACACTTTGTCAAAGATGACAATCCCAGCCCGTCCTGTTCTGATTGCAATGTCGCCCAGGCTGATTTCCTCTCCCAAGCACGCTGGGATGCCAAGAAGGGCACTCATGATGGGGTCAGGGTTCAGAAACATCTAGGACACATGTCGGATAAAGATTCTGGGGGACAGTGACAGTGTGTCCCAATTTTGCAATTTTGGTGAGGAAAATGATGAACATTTGGACAATCAATTTCATCTTCCAAGAATGCCGTAGCGCGCACGAGGTCTCAGTGCAAGCCCTGGTCAGTCCAGCATCAGTCCTGCGGAGGGAATATGTAGTGCCCTCGCATCTACGTTGCGTCAGGGATTCCCAGCACTGAATTTCGGTGGTTTGGTGGGTTTCAACGGAATTCGTTGAATTCAGCCTGGCTACCTGGGATTTCTTCAATGGATTTGGGGGAAGGGTCCAGAGGACCAGTATTCCTGGCGCGCAAGGCTTGGCTGGAAGGCCCATCGTCGAAGAGTACGTTGCGCGACCCTCAGTGCTGCGAGTTCTGTCCCATGTCCCCACGAATTTGATATACCATGGTAACCATGGTACACCACAAAATCCGTGCACATTGGAGTGTCCTGGAATGGTCAAGCAGCGCCACAGCCTGGTTGATTCTTGGGTGACTCAGCCTGCTAGGCTCCAAAGTGTCCACGCATTGTGCCCCGTGGCAGGGCTTAAGACATTAAGACTATAGTCTATAGTTGTCATGCTTGGTCCTTCTTGTTGCACCAATTTCATCCAATTTCGCTGTCAAGTACGTATTCAGGCATATTGAGACCCTTGATGAGAGCGGTTCGATTTGGGCAATGGCTTGACGGCCCAAAGAGGTACAGCTGGACGCGCTGCATGTGTCCTCCATCCGTTTGGTGGCAGGGTGACACAGTATTGAAGCCAGGGGTTGTGCTCTCACACCACACATTCAGAGAAGCATTTGAAAGATGAACGCCTCAAACAACCAGCATTGCACATGATGCATTCTATACAAGTTTCTTCTGCTTGATTCCGATAGTTCAAGAGTCAATATGGTGTCAAAGTCGCATTCAGGTTTGGTGTTCCATGCGGCTGCAGAATGTGGAGCCCTGAGATGTTGCAAAGATGTGTCTCTAGAGTTTAGTGACAACCAAGAAACATATGAGATGACATGAAATGACATGAAATGACATGTTGATCATGTTGATGACTGATGGTTTCAACTCAACGAAGTTCAATAATTTAATGTGTCGATTCTCAACCATAAATGTTGGAATTATGAGGAATTGTTTAAAATATATTTTAAAATTATGATAAATATAAAATAAACTCCTGAATTTCCAATGATATCCCCAATGAGTCTTATTTTCCTCAGTGGTTTTGGTCACAACCGTGACGAGCGGCGAGCCGGTTTGTTTCACTGATCTCAGGCTCGGTTCCTGCCCAACTATGCACTGCACCCAGTTTTTGCCCTCGAAATTGCAATGTTGATGTGAGGATTATGAGAATACCATCAACTTCGGGGACCCGGGGTACCCCTATTTTCAGACAAAAAAAGTAACCCCATGTTGGTAGAAATGAGCTTCAGCTGAACTTGATATTCCAGACCATTCTGCACCCATTTTCTGCAGAGAGGTCAGAGCCGCCATTCGCCTTGTCAGTTTCAGCGGACGTTTCACTCTGGTGTAGCCCTGAGCACAGCTTCGCACCCATCAACTTGGACCTGGATACACCTTCTGAAAAATTCTGCTGTTCATTCTGAAGATAGTGCCATTTGGGTCCACGGATGCAGCAAGCATTCATACAGACATGATCACATATTTGGTTTGTACAACTTGCAAGAGTCACCAAGACTGGTCTTGCTGAGCAGAGCAACCAATAGAGCCGGACAGGCCAATATCTTATCATATCCTATCTCCTATATGACTTCAGCTCATTTTTTTAAAGCTTGACCTACCCTCTGGTTATTTAACATAGCCATGGGAAATGGCCCATTTATAGAGGGTTTACCTTAAGATGGGCATTGTAGGCCTGTGGAGCCTTTTTCTGAAAGGGATGTTGAAAACAACGCAGAACTCAAAAAACATAAAAAAAACGATCGTTTTTGAGTTTCACTGAAAACGCAAAACTCATAGTTTTGATAGATATCGCGTTTTTAGTGAAACTCAGAAACCTTAAAAAACACTACTTTTCGCGTTTTCATGAAAAGTGGGAAAACGACACTGTTTCATGTACTTTCAGATGGTCAACCAGAGGAAAATTCATGTGACAGATGATTTTGCTGGGTCATCGCAGAAAGTACCTATCTCTTTTGGCTCTATTTGACCCTATTAAACATGCCAAAACAGGTTTTTCCACGTGCAATTTTATAATTCTCCTCAGTGGCATCACGTGGCGTTATTTTGCGTTACCAGGAATGCTATATTCTGCGGGCTTGTCAAATATAAGGTGTTTTTCCAAATCCTTTGCGACACTACGTAGACTATGTAGCGCTACTTGAAATGCTGCAAATTACCTGATTCACTTTAATTATTATGGTTTTTTATTAAATCATTTTTGGCACTAAGTGGTCCGATCAGAAACGCATAAAAACGCATTCTTTGCCTTATTGTAAAAAAATGGTTCCGCAAAAACCTCCGTGAGGCTTTGTGACGCAATGAGAAAGGCTGCAAGGCAATGTTGTTGGATTTTGCTGGTTTTCTACCTGGGCAATTTTAAGGTGCAATCAAAAGCAGTGAAAGATGCGTGCCTTCAGACTCCTCAGAAACTATTGGACACGTTGGAATCGCTTCTACAGGCACTATGCCATGCCAAAAGGCTGAAAAAAGGTAAAATTTGGAAAATACGCAGTCTTTCAAAATTGGCTGTGGGCACTATGGGCGCTATGGGCGTCATGCCAAAAGGTTCAAAAAAGGTGAAATTTGGAAAATTCACAGTTTTCCAAAAATGGATGTGGGCACTATGGGCGCTATGGGCACTATGCCAAAAGGTTGAAAAAAGTTGGAATTTGGAAAAATCACGGTTTTCCAAAATTGGCTGTGGGCACTATGGGCGCTATCGGCGCTATGCCAAAAGGTTCAAAAAAGGTGAAATTTGGAAAATTTCCAATTTTTCAAAATTGGCTGTGGGCACTATGGGCGCTATCGGCGCTATGCCAAAAGGTTCAAAAAAGGTGAAATTTGGAAAATTTCAAGTTTTTCAAAATTTGCTGTGGGCACTATGGGCGCTATGGGCGTGATGCCAAACGGTTCAAAAAAGGTGAAATTTGGAAAATTTCCAGTTTTTCAAAATTGGCTGTGGGCACTATGGGCGCTATGGGCGTAATGCCAAACGGTTCAAAAAAGGTGAAATTTGGAAAATTTCCAGTTTTTCAAAATTGGCTGTGGGCACTATGGGCGCTATGGGCGTGATGCCAAACGGTTCAAAAAAGGTGAAATTTGGAAAAATTCCAGTTTTTCAAAATTGGCTGTGGGCACTATGGGCGCTATGGGCGTGATGCCAAACGGTTCAAAAAAGGTGAAATTTGGAAAATTTCCAGTTTTTCAAAATTGGCTGTGGGCACTATGGGCGCTATGGGCGTGATGCCAAACGGTTCAAAAAAGGTGAATTTTGGAAAATTTCCAGTTTTCCAAAAATGGCTGTGGGCACTATGGGCGCTCCAAAATTGGCTGTGGGCACTATGCGTACTATGTGCACATGTAGATATTGATATTCTTGACATTTTAGGCTGTGTTTATGGCAGAAGGTGTCCGCGGAAGAGCAGGGAAAGTGGAAATCTGTATCTCCAAAGTTAATCCTCTTCTCCGACGAAATTGGTGCTGCATATTTCGATTGACAAATCGGCACCAAAGACTCTACATGCGTTGTTGAAATCACTGCTGCAAACTTCGCTGCCTTTTTGTGTTTCGACTTGCCCAACAAATTCTTGATTTTTTGCAAGCAAGTGTTTCCAATTCATGTGGCTACAGCTAGATTTCCGCACAAAACAAATTCCGGTGTTCTTTGCATGTTGGTACCATAGTCTGGAATTGCTGCTTTTCAGCCTTATATTCTCCCGTGTCTTTGGTTCACTGTTGTTGCCGGGCATCGCTGCCGGGAGGAGATAGGTACAGTTTTTGATGTTTTCATGATTTTGCAAAAACCATTGTTTTTTAACCTTTTTGTGTTTCATTGATTTTGCAAAAACCATCGTTTTTATCACTTTTGTCGTTTCATCAATTTTGCAAAATCATAGTTTTTTGTAGGTTTTCTCGTTTCTGGCTGTTCCAGTGCAACTTTCAGACACAGGCCGGAACGTTCAACTTAAGGTTTACCTTTAAAAATTGTGATTGTCCATGGCTATATGTTAAATAATCAGATGGTAAGTCTTAAAGTTTGGACAGTTGAATCGCCCGGTCGGTGTCACAAAAATCTTCGTTGAAACAGACTGATCTTGGACGGTTCACCGGCAAAGGATGGTGCCGCCTTGACGTTGCCACGTCGATCTTTGCTGGAGCCTTAGAATCAAGGTGGTCGGGTTGAGACTAGAATCAAAGTATATCAAACTCAACTGCCCTTTAGTTCAACTTTCAGGATTTCACTCTTGCAAAGGATGCACCCGGAAGAAAGAAAGAAAGAACGACTCCTTTTAAAAAGGTCAAAGGAACTGCTGAAACAGACTGATCAGAAAGTCCATGCTTCTTGTCACTTATGCAGATGTCCTATGAACTCTTTTCCCAACCCCCCACTGATGAGATACTGTAAGATGCTGTAAGGGGATGAAACCAGGTGGTTGGCATTCTCAAGGGGATGGGCGGAACGTGAATCAGAAGCAACTTGAGATTTGAAGACGCGCATGTTGTGTGGCACTTCTTAAGTCTATTATGAACATGTTTCCCCTGTCAACATAGAAATCCAAATTCAATCCAATTGGCAATATTTTTGCAGGGTTGCACCAACCAGTCGTACAGCATCCCGGCATCCCCCAAATAGATAGAACATGATAGAACAGTTGGAAAGCAGAAAATTATGAAGGAAGCATCATGTGTCAATATGTATTTACATATTTATGCATATATATATATACATGCATACACTACAGAGTTTATAACATCCTGGAAGCACTTTCCAATCTTTGGGAGACCCCTAGGCTGTTGATACCAAGATGATCACGTTCCCCTGAGGCCAATGTCCTACCGCGGCTCCCTGCACGACCTCGCACGGAGTCTTGCAGCTGAGTACACGGTGGGGCCGGTGTGGTGAGGGATCTGCGCAGGTCCCAGGTCCCCTTGAATGGAGATCCCCTTGAAATGGATCTTTAAGTGGGAAAATGTGGTAAAATGCTGGGGAAAATCATAGAACTAAATGATCGGGGATTTTCCAGCGGCAAGCCATGTACGGACTTTGACGTTTTTTTGGAACAAGTTTTGGGTAGATACTTTTGCAGTTTTGCACTTTCATTATTTGCATTCAGAATGGGGATATATCAACCTAGCCAGATTTCTAAGAAAATATCGGGTATTTAACATGGGCCATGGATTTCATCTCCTGTGGCTTCCACATTGATCATCTATCCCCTAGTGTTCTGCGGCACCTAGGAGGCAAAATGACTCTACTCATGTTTGTACTTCAGATATGTTGTGTCCTGTTGTTGTTTGTTGTGGTGTATTATGGCCATTTGCCAGCAATATGTTGCCATCACGTGTGATGGAATTGCTCGCCCTCGCAACCACCTGGTCACACTGGCACAGTGTGCCAAAAAAAATCATTGGTTGAGTTTTGGCATCAACCGCAGGTGAATTTGCTTCGAAACGTGGGCACTGTACTTGGCAAAAGTTCTGTGCTGAAGCTGTAGATGCCTCAGGTGTGTCCACGCGAAAATCATCAAGTTTCCTTGGATGATCACAACCCCTCTGGATTCTAATTATATGGTAAAATAGATACTTGGATATCATATAATATATTTGGATATAACCCTTATATTTGTTATAATACAACCATATCATACCATATCTTTATATCCACAGCCTCAACAAAATCAGTTCATCAAAGCCGAGGCCCCGAGCTCCCCTGAAGTTGGCGGGCACGGCCATGTCTTTGGTGCGAGGACCTGGCCATTCCCGCAGACAGACAATCACACATACACACATATATCATATATTGATTGGATTGGTTTAAGGGAAAATTTACAGGAAACCATAGATTTTCCCATTAAATATGGGGTTTTCCTGTAGATTTTCCCTTAAACCAATCCATTGATATATATATATATATATAATATAAGATCTTTGAATATAAAGAACAAATATCTAGAGATATAAATCCTAATCACATCTAATCACTGTTGTTTAAGCATGTAATGTTGACATGCATCATATACATGTACACATATCTACTTATTCGTATAGTTTATGCGTTTGAAACTATACTTTCCCATTATGAGTGATGGCGCCCAACTGTTGGTGAACTGTTTGAAGGTTTTCAGCTTGAGTCACTTGGCTGGAGAACTGCCAGCTGCCAGCTTTCTAATTTAAACCCCGTTTTGGAGAGGGGCAAGGGTAGCGAACTTTCAGTGGAGCAATGCCCTTTTTTTTTGTTTCATGAGGGTTTCCATTTTTTAGGATTTTCATGAGAATATTGATCAACATTTAGCCAGCTTTATCCCATGTTCATCCATTTTCCCTTGAAAAATGGCAGGTTTTTTGCATCTCTCGCCCGCTTTATCCCACTTTTCCCAGGGAAAAAAATGGCCATGGCCATGTTTCTGGGGAGCCCTCCGAGGTGACTGATGGTGTTGGCCATCGCCCCAAGGGCCCCGGAATGCCACGGCGGCAAGGGGTGCATCCATATGGCGCTGTGAAAAATATGGAAAAATGATGATGTTCTGGTTTAATCTGGGATAGTTATATAGTTATATATATCAAATAAAATATAAAGTATATATACAGTAATATATGGCATATATTTATTTGTTTATTTATTTGTATGCACATGTTGTTAAGACTTTAGAATCTTTTGGACAATTTCAATGTTGGTTGGTCGACTGTTTCGGATCTGAGTTGATTCAAGACTGGTATCATGTCCGCACCTGCTGTCGTGCGCAAAACTAGCAAATATTTGCCCATGCTCTTAGTTGTCGCCTGTAGGTTTGGGAGGGACCAACAAATTGCGATCACAGTGGCAGATTGTGATCAAAATTCTCAACGGATTCTTGCAAAACCTCTGAATCCTTTCCAATCTTCCAGGATTAGGTTAATCATAGAAAAAAAAAGCGTGTAGTTCTGTTGAAGTAGGCCATTACCAAATCCCCAATAATTCAAGAATCTGATTGGATTGGTTTAAGGGAAAATTTACAGGAAACCATAGATTTTCCCATTAAATATGGGGCTTTCCTGTAGATTTTCCCTTAAACCAATCCATTGAGAATCCCCAAATTTTCCTTTCAAAGACACTGTGCCACTGCGTGAAACGGACCCGGACCTAGGCCTGGCGGCGGGCGAAGCGGCGGCGCTGTTGAACGAGCTCACCTTTGATGAGGAAACCACTTTTTTTTGGACCACGGTGACCATCAAACTATGGAGTGTTTATGGATGGTTTATGGATGTTTATGCCTGCTTTTCTAACATGATTTATATGATTTGGGATTTGGATAGAATTGGATTTTACATGATTTTACTAGTTTCGATCCGTAGCCAGGTGGCTACCAGGAAAAAGACCTTTACATTTAGGAATATGTGGGGCCAAAAATTCTGGTTTCCTTTAGTTGTTCCCTTCAATCAATCCATTACATGGTGTATTCCAAACATTGCCATATATTTTCCAAACATTGGACTGGATATGCGTGGCTGCCAACGAACGGGGTATCACTGTGATGCAGTAGCATGCATTACCATGCAATATTACAACATGTACTGTTTTTTGATGCTATTGGATGCTCGTTGGTTCTACTCAGTTTCATGTCCCACCATGTCCCACCTTCCATAGCCAGAGAATGATTGGAGCACTGCCTTTGGGTTCCTTTGGGTTGGATGCCTTATCCATCCAAGGCTTAATCCAGGCCACAGCTGGCCTCGTTAAAATGACCCCTGGGTCCCCTGGGTCCCCTGATGTGCAGGAATTCGTTGCGCGACAGAGGCAGCAGCAAGGAGTCAAACAGATCAGAGGGTTCCGACCTCAGATTCCAGGGGCAGGGCTACGGCCCACTATGCCCACTGCGTTGTTCGGGATGACCCACATGTAACTGGGGATATTCATGGATCTACATCATAACAACATGCCCAGTTATCATAATATGATCCATGTAATATCCCTTATGATCCATGTAGTAACAATATCATGGATGACCAGATGACCCTCATGATTCATGTAACTAGTTATTATCCACGGATCACAAGTGGACCCCCAAGTAGCCAGAAATCGCATGGTTGGCACCTTGCCAGTGCGCAGTTGCCTTCATACATGAATTGTACAGTGTGCTTTGGAAAATCACCATTCTCAATGGGTATATATGGGTATATGAACCATTGAAATAGATGATCAATATTATAGCACTGATACTTGGACTATATATCATAAATATGATAATTTCAAAGGTCCTGCTCAAATCACATCCGACTGCTGGTTTGATTCACAGTGGAGCGCAGGATCGGCGATGGAATGGTGGAGGCTGGAAAGTCGATCGCACAGGGTGTGCCTTGGCATGCCATTTGGGCAGAAAAAATGGGATAAAAGGTACCTGAAAGCCAGACAGGAAGTGAAATGGTCTGATCAACCTTAATCAACTTTACATAATCTAACGGGTGTCAAGCTTCTAGTGCATGTGGGTTCCTGGTACAGATGTGTGTTTGAGTTTTTGTTGGATCTTTTTAGGTTTGCTACCAAGAGAGTTACTGGTTTGCTTGACCATCAGCTCCCTGAATAAAGGCTGGCCAAGTAAGATTGGCTTTGGGCCGCCGGTGGGCAGTCCCAACATTGGATACTTCATCATAGCAGAAAACTGAAAAATCTGGCAAAACGTTTGGTGGTGAAGAGACACTAAACCGTGCAACCTTCCAAGTTGTAGGCTGAGGATCAGGAACTTCAAAACCACTTTAACCCACATCAATGATTGGAGCTGATAACAAGGGACAGGGATTGACCGTCACACAATGTCATAGCAAATGGTCCTGAAGCTGCTGCACCTTTGCTGTGGAAGTAAAGTGATGAAGAGCGGCCAGCCCGACGGCAACAGTAGGATCAGTATGTGATAGTGACGTTAAATAGCAACAAGAGAGAGAGAGAGGTAGATGTGTTTTCCTGCAGTGATGTCTTTGTAGATTTTGATCCAACCGCCCACTTGACACAACCAAGGTGGAAGGTTTGCTCGATGTTGTCCCATCCACAGCTTGAGGAAGTCGCATGTTCAGCATGGTTTTTGCAAACGGTTGCATGTTTACCGCTTCCTGCGTTCTGCATGTGTTGTTTGCCACCATTGGTTCCATGCTTGGGCCACGCAAGTATCACATTGTGACACCATATCTAATTATATTATAGACTATGTTTTGTTTTGTCGCACATAGTTACTTGCCATTATATAGATGTGATGTTACCGGTAAACGCGCCGAAAATGCATTTCTTGTTCTGTGGCAGCATTCAAACATATTCAAACTGACATATGTTTACACATCTAACAATTGAATTCATTTATGCTGCATGAACACGCAGTGAAATGCGAAGCTGAAAAGACGAAATCTATCGAAATCTCCAATGAAACATGCACACAGACACCTCCTTGCTAATTGGGACCCCAAAACCATTGGTTTCCCTTTGTAGACATGACCAATAACTAAAAAAAACAGATTCGCTCACGCTGGTTGAAAAAAAACACGGGAGATCCACCCGAAATTTACTGGTCCATGCTGGACGGCCAAGGTGAAAAAGCCTGTGCAGGGCGCTGGCACCTGAGATTCTGCAATAGAACTTTCATCGTAACCTGTGGTTATTGAACATAGCTATGGAAAATCTCCATTTTTTATAGGTAAATAATGTTAAATATACATATATATATATAGATATATAGGTAACTCATCCACAAGTGGACCATTTTTCATGGCTATGTTGAAGAACCAGATGGTTTATGGCCAATGCCATACACCATCCTCAAGCGGTTGTTTTGAAATTGGGTAATGTGGTAAACCCAATGCTTAAACAATGACCACTTGGGGGCGATTTGAATCCCAGCCGGTCCCAGCCGTTGATGAGGCCCGCAGTAGTGGGATCGGTGGCTTCTTTGCTGGAGCTGGGAAGCTTAGACGACTTGATTGTTAGGATGAGACGTGTGCAAGAATTAGGGGAATTTCAGTAGATAAACATCCCGGCGCCTGGTTTACCGCGCGTGTGTTTTGGCATTTTCTTAAGAGTCTTTATGATGACCTTCATGTTTATCTTTTGGTATTTGCAGGACTTTTGAAGCAATCATCATCATGATTGGTCAGAAAATGTGGCTAATTCCATTGTGTTTTATTTTTTCATCATTTTTCACTTGTATTTGCACGCTTTTGTGAACGCCAGGAGTAGAAAGAGGCTGTTTCAGGATGCTTTGTTTTTTGATGGATTTGCGTTTCGCCACAGGGAGAGAACAAAAAAAACGGACTTTTCGGTTTTTTCTGGCACAGCAATGTGTGGGAGTGCAAGAGAAGAGACGGGTAGCGTAGCATCACGAATGTGTGCAAGTGCAAGAGATGAGGTCGGTAGCGTAGCATCAGCTATGTGTGCAAGTGCAAGAGAAGAGACTGGTAGCGTAGCATCACGTATGTGTGCCATTGAACGTTATTAGCCCACCCCACCCCACCCCAACCCACCCCACCCCATCGGCCAAAAAAAACAAAAACGCACGTACGGTAAACCAGGCGTCAGCATAAACATGCCCAAGGCCCAAGCAGTCTGATCGTGGATGACTATCCCCTACCAAAAGGTTTTGATCTATGTGCAATGCTAGCTAACTTATAGCTTGCCTTCACATTCAAAAGGAGTCTGCATTCACTCAACCGCAAATTCATCTGCGAAGCCCGGGCATAGACATCGTTGAATTCCCTGTTTTTTATCGTCCACTGACTTCCACATTCAAGTGGCTCCCTTATTTTTATTGTCTGAGTGGCCTAATCTTTGTGTTTTTGTCGGTCCTTGCTTGTGATGGCCAGCTTATCGAATCCCAACTTACTTTTGTTGACGCTAACCAAAACAATGAACGTTTCTTTGGAGGTCATCCCAGTAAATCCTGACTTCCCAGCTGAGTCTTGGGAAATTTTGGTGTGGTAAACCAGATATTTATCCTACTTGTATTGACTAGTTTAACATGGTTTATATGTCATTTCATTGTCCTACTGGAGAAATAGATCATTGCAATTATCTCAAGTTATATATATATAAGTTATATATATATGTGTGTAATATATATATATATATGTGTGTGTAATATATAAGTTATATATATATAATGAACGCTTCAATCAGATTGAGAAAATATCACTCGTCTTTCTGGGACCCTGGGATGACAGGTTGAACTGCCACAGGTTGGTTTGGGCGTGGCTGGCAGCCTGGTGAAGCCCGTCTCCAGGCTGGGGCAGGCGCAGGGCCGGCAGGGTATGATTGGTGATGGTGGTTGCAAGTCTTCCAAAAATAGATGTGTATGAAAATGTATGAAATATTATTGTAGGATATTGTAGGCTTACTGTTCCAAGGTTCCAACTATGACTATTCTGGAAATGAATGTGTATTGTGGTTCTAAGATCTTTCTAATGATTTCTTTTTCTATATCTATACCTCCGTGACTCTGATGGGAAAACCACTGGCTAGAAAGAAAGGATTGCTTTGGCGTGTTTGGTGTAAATGTGTTTTTCTTTCCACGTCGAAGCACTGGTTACATCGAGTTTTGAGCTCATGACACTGCCCGTTTGGCTCAAAAGACTCAAGCTCAGTACTGCTCCATGATGAACTTCAGGTTCGCTTGGCGTATTGTTTAAAGTAAACAGCAACCAGGCGCTCTGGATATTCATCATCATTTGTTATGGCTCACCCCCACTCGTAAATGATATTAGTGATATTCACAGTGATTTGTCATGCAGGATGAATCTCACACTTCTCGCTCTGAAGCTGGAAAAAATCAACACGCCAAGTGAACTGTCCAGTTGTACCATGAAAGCTACAGGAATGATTGGACCACCGTTTTGAGGCGATAACTGGCTGTGGATGATTTTAACATTCAATAAACTGATATGTTAAAAAAAAACGGTGCCAACAACTAACTAGCCGTTACTAACCATGGATGATTTCCCAAGTTTTTTACTCCAGGATACACCGCCCCCATGCTGTGCTTGGCTTTGCTTAGTGGTTTCCGGCAGCTGCCGCGCCCTCCGAACCTTGCAACCAGGGCTGTAGCACCAAGGGTGTCCTTGGCGACGCCGAATGAGGCGACCTTGAACTGTTTGGTCCTGGTGTCCTATGATGGCTCCTTCAGCAAGGGATCCTGCTACAATCGCAGCTTGGATCATTGGTGCCGGATCCAGATATGGGTATGGATCAATACCTATTAATACTATTTTTAGGGGGATGAACATCCATAAATCCCAGCTATTTTGGGGTTCACTAGGTACCAGGGTTTTGACCCATCCCCATATCATGCACATTTTTGTTGGGCAGATCCAATAATCCAAGGGGTGGAATTGGAGTAAGACTGAGAAGAGGCCCGACTGGCGATGAAATCGGTGATATCCTTATCGAAGCCTTGCCTCCGTGAAAGTCCAGTTGGAGCCCCTCCAAGCAGCCCAGAGGTAACGATCCAGTACAAGCCGGGCAGCCCAACGCTACCGTTGAGGGTCTTCTGGAGGTAGCACTGGATGCCGTGTTGCCGCATCCAAACTACATTTGCTTGGCGAGTCGCACGGACAAAGGCGTCAGCGCACGGATGAATTATGGCGTAGGAGCTTTGGCAGGGCCCAGGGCGTGGAAAATGGTGACAGGAATATACAGGAATGAGTTTCTCCGATAGAGGTGTTCCAACACTCACTTCGCAGTTGAACACTGACATTCTCATCTGACCATGTGAGGATTCATGCAGGCCTTGCCAGTTGAGAACTTCAGACCCTGGAGCGACAAGATGGTGAATGACACAAACACTTGGCTCAGGGAGAACGGATACCCGGCAGGAATAGGTCGTGGAGTTGGGTGGTCGTATGGCCATGCCCGCGCCAAAAACTTCACCAAGAGAAATGAAGCTTGTTGGGAAACTGCATGAAACCGCTTCCATGTCCCGGCCAAGTGTTAGGCTTTGAATATGAAAGATGTTCCAGGATGACGCTACCTGATCTTGAGCAAAAGAACTGTCCTCCAACAACACCCAAACATATATACTATTTTGATTTGTTACCCCTCAGTCTCCTCAGCTGTCCGTTGGAACTTCATCTGACTTCTGACTGTTTCCAAAACGTGTGTTTCTTCACAGACTTGTTGTTCCCCCATTTTTCTATGTTCCACCTGACCTGGGATGGGGGTGATCATAATGATTATAGATGATTGATGATGATTGATGATGATTGATGATTGACAATGACTGGTTGGTGGTTTGGAACATTTTTTATTTTTCCATATATTGGGAAGAATATTCCCAACTGTCTAATATTTTTAAGAGGGGTTGAAACCACCAACCAGATGATAATGATTCTTCTAGATGAAAGACAATGATTAATGATGAAACATGATGGTTCCACAGTCCCACTTCAAGTCACCAGCTAGGATTTGGACTCCGCCTGTGCGACTTGCGACCACTGCCGCAGAAGTTTCGGGTGCGGTGGCCCTCCAGAGGTATGGTGTGCGATGCCATGACGGAGACGCGGCAGCACTGAGAGCTGGTTATGGCAGATTCCCTTCCCATGATTCCCATGCCACTAGTTATGCTGAAATTGGCGCATCGTTTGGAGAAAGCCTTGATCCATCCCCAGAAAAACAGACAGGGCGCCTGTCACCTGTGACATCCTGTGACCCTCTCATCTGAAGCCCAGGAGCGGAAACGCTACGAATACTTCATTACACATGGCGGACGTGCACCCGAATGTAGCCACGACGGCTCTGAAGATTGTCAGCCTTGGCATTTGAAGGAGGTTCTGAATGTGTCTGCCATGCAGGAGTCAGCTGGGGCATTTGTTGGTGAGCATGACTTTCACACCTTCACCAGCCAACATGGTGTCTGGGACAGGGAAGGCTGATTTGCTTCCTTCGTGGCCCCAAAGTTGAACTTGATTACTGTAGGTTTCGGAACTTGGGTAATTTGGATGGGAATAGAATTTGTTTATATCACCTTTTCAATCCTTTTCACTTGATTTCTCACATGAATGATTGTAGGGTTGTAGGGCTTGAAGCCTTCTTGTACATTTCCAGGCTCGATCCCTTGCAAGGTTTGCAACGGAATGCCACCAGACGGATTTTGCATGTTGGAGTGGAGAAGGTGGCGGCTGCAACAAATACTTTGCCGGAGTTGCTGTGTGTCAGCATCTTGGGAGAGAGCTTCTTGTACCGGATGGTGCGCTACATAGTCTCTAGCATTTTGCTTGTGAAGATTTTTGGTTGACTTGTTTGGTTTTATCGGCGCCCTTCTCTCGCCCTTCTCTCATGAAGTCACTAAGAAGTCTAGCAGCGGTTCCAAGAGTTCAGGGGTTATCTTTGCATATTCCCTTGGACACAGAGATCTAAGTCAAAAATAATGTCAAAAATAGTACAACCAGAGGTAATTGTCACATGAACAATTTCTCGTTTTCCCCCCACTTTCTGGTGACTTCCCGCCTGATTTTCAGGTCTTCGCGCTGGTTCTCGCCGGCCGGCACCGTCCCGGCGCCACGGCGGCTGGCTACCGCCGACTGCTGGCGCCATCCGCTTCGCGGTCCGCGAAGCGGAAGCAGAAGCAGCAGCTCGGGCTGGGCCCTGCACCAGCCCGGGGGCTGCAGCTGGCGGAGGTTTACCTAAGCCGCAGGATGGACATGGGGGTTTCCTAACATGGGGAATCCCATGGAATCCCCAAAAATCTCATGGCTTTCTTAAAATGTATCAATGGTTCGATGACTTGGATGATCAGATGACTTTGGGGGTGGCCCTATCTTAGGAAACCTTCAAATTTTAGAAGCCAAAGATTGCTCTCAGAAAAAATTGGGGCGATGGGAAAGGCTTATGCGTCAATATCAACGGGAATGGAAGGCGATGTTTTTGTTGAAAGGAGCAGGGGAGTGATTGGAGCGAAATGTTGGTAAGATGATATATACAAGGAGCAACCATGCCAAAAAATAATCTAATTATTCTGTTGGTGCACCATGTTTGGTTTGTGGGGCATGTCTTTGTGGAGCCAGGGTATGGGTTCTTCCTGAAGCACTTGGATGGCAAGCATGTTTTTTTTCTTGATAATCTGAGAATATAACATACAATCTGTGACAATCTTGTGATATGTTTAAGTGTGTCATCATTTTCTGTGTCCTGGCCCCAAAACGGCAGGCCATTTCAGACGTCGGCGTCGGTCTTGCGGCTGAAGTCTCTCCGGACCGGGGAGGGACAAAGCTTCACCAGTATCAGCGAGATGAAGACTCCTCGTAGTTGAAGCCCATTTATTGAAGATCGATTGAATGTGTTTGATTACATTAAATGTACGTATTTAAATGTTGTTCAATGCTAGTGGACTTGTGTCATTTATCTTTATATGAGAGATACATATATCATATATCATCATAATATTGTTTATATAATAGTTTTACAGTTTTACATGTTTATATATATATATATATAATTATATGTACACATATGTTTTTTTAACCAATAGTTAGATGATATATCATTATATAATTATATATATATATATAGTAATAGTTATATGCAGTATATACACCATTGTCTGGTTGGTGGTTTGGAACATAGCTTTTAATTTTTATTTCATATATGGGATGTCATCCTTCCCATTGACGAACTCATATTTTTCAAGATGGTTACCCTCCGGTAATTTGTTACATAACTATGGAAAATCACATTTTTTCATGTGAAATTTCCCATGAACAATGGTGGATCTTTCCATAGGTATGTAACAAATTACCAGAGGGTACCACCAACCAGGAACATAAGGATAATCATTAGCCACGATGATTTTGGGATTATAAAAAACTGATTGGTGATTGGTGGTTTGGAATCTCATCACCCCAACTAGCCAACCAGTTGTAGAAGACCTGACAGGTCCAACAAGTTCCTGTCACAGTTCCGCTTCGACCCCAGGACTCCACTACAAGACGCTGCAAACCAAGGCGGGTGCTTTGGATGTGCATCGCTTGTTGGTATAAACGGTTTTAGAACCTAGCCATAAAATAAAGATAATAGATAATAATATAGCATACTGTAATAGATAATAGCCATAGAGTAACATAGAAACTAGCTGTTTAAAAAAAATATAGATTATAGTATAATAGCCATGAAGTAACATAGACACTAGGAGCACGGCCTTTAGATGACCGTGTTTTTTTTTGATCAATGGGATGTGGTTGATCATGTTTGATGTGCTCGTGCCAATAGGAATTTGTGTAATTCTATCTTTAAGGTCGTGAACCCCTTTTTCAAGTACAATGGCCATAAAGTAACATAGAAACTAGCTATACAACTTGGTGATATGTTTCAAGTACAATGGCAATAAAGTAACATAGAAACTAGCTATGCAACTGGTGATGTTTTTGACCATGTTTTTCAATACAACGGCCATAAAAACAACATAGAAACTAGCTGTACAACTGGTGATATTTGTCAAGTACAATGGCCATCAAGTAACATTGAAATTAGCTATACAACTGGTGATATTTGTTCAAGTACAATGGCCATAAAGCGACATAGAAACTAGCAGTACAACTGGTGATATTTTTCAAATACGATGGCCATAAAGTAACATAGAAACCAGCTGTACAACTGGTGATATTTTTCAAATACGATGGCCATAAAGTAACATAGAAACCAGCTGTACAACTGGTGATATTTTTCAAGTACAACGGCCATAAAAACAACATAGAAACTAGCTGTACAACTGGTGATATTTGTCAAGTACAATGGCCATCAAGTAACATTGAAATTAGCTATACAACTGGTGATATTTGTTCAAATACAATGGCCATGACGTAACATAGAAACCAGCGGTACAACTGGTGATATTTTTTCAAGTACAATGGCCATAAAGTAACATAGAAATTGGCTATACAACTGGTGATATGTTTCAAGTACAACGGCCATAAAGTAACATAGAAACTAGCTATACAACTAGTGAGATTTTTCAAGTGCAATGCCAATAAATTAACATAGAAACTAGCTATACAACTGGTGAGATGTTTCAAGTACAACGGCCATAAAGTAACATAGAAACTAGCTATACAACTGGTAATATGTTTGTCAAGTACAATGGCCATAAAGTAATATAGAAACTAGCTATACAACTGGTGATATTGTTCAAGTACAGTGGCCAGAAAGTAACATTGAACTAGCTGTACAGCTGGTGATATTGTTCAAGTACAACATAGAAACTAGCTATACAACTGGTGATGTGTTTCTACTACAATGGCCATAAAGTAACATAGAAACTAGCTATACAACTGGTGTTTTTTCAATCACAATGGCCATAAAGTAACATAGAAACTAGCTATACAACTTGGTGATGTGTTTCAAGTACAATGGCCATAAAGTAAAATAGAAACTAGCTATACAACTGGTGATTTGTTTCAAGTAGAATGGCCATAAAGCAACATAGAAACTAGCTGTACAACTGGTGATATTGTTCAATCACAATGGCCATAAAGTAATATAGAAACTAGCAGTACAACTGGTGATATTTGTTCAAGTACAATGGCCATAAAGCGACATAGAAACTAGCTGTACAACTGGTGATATTTTTCAAATACGATGGCCATAAAGTAACATAGAAACTAGCTGTACAACTGGTGATATTTTTCAAGTACAATGGCCATAAAGCAACATAGAAACTAGCTATACAACTGCTGTTTTTTTCAAGTACAATGGCCCATAAAGTAACACAGAAACTAGCTATACACCTCGTGATATGTTTCAAGTACAACGGCCATAAAGCAACATAGAAACTAGCTATACAACTGGTGATAGTTTCAAGTACAATGGCCATAAAGCGACATCGAAACTAGCTGTACAACTGGTGATATTTTTCAAGTACAATGGCCATCAAGTAACATATAAACTAGTTTTACAAGTGGTGATATTTTTCAAGTACAATGGCCATAAAGTAACATAGAAACTAGCTGTACAACTGGTGATATTTATCAAGTGCAATGTCCATGAAGTAACATTGAAACTAGCTATACAGCTTGTGATATGTGTTCAAGTGCAATGGCCATAAAGTAACATAGAAACTAGCTATACAACTGCCGATATGTTTCAAGTACAGTGGTCATAAAGTAACATAGAAACTAGCTATACAACTGGTGATATTTTTCAAGTACAATGGCCATAAAGTAATATAGAAACTAGCAGTACAACTGGTGATATTTTTCAAATACAATGGCCATGACGTAACATAGAAACCAGCGGTACAACTGGTGATATTTTTTCAAGTACAATGGCCATAAAGTAACATAGAAACTAGCTATACAACTGGTGATATTTTTTCAAGTACAATGGCCATAAAGTAACATAGAAATTGTCTATACAACTGGTGGTATGTTTCAAGTACAATGGCCATCAAGTAACATTGAAATTTGCTATACAACTGGTAATTTTTTGTCAAGTACAATGGCCATAAAGCGACATAGACACTAGCTATACAACTGGTGATATTTGTTCAAGTACAATGGCCATAAAGCGACATAGAAACTAGCTGTACAACTGGTGATATTTTTCAAGTACAATGGCCATCAAGTAACATAGAAACTAGTTATACAAGTGGTGATATTTTTCAAGTACAATGGCCATAAAGTAACATAGAAACTAGCTTTACAACTGGTGATCTTTTTCAAGTACAATGGCCATAAAGGAACATAGAAACTAGCAGTACAACTGGTGATATGTTTCAAGTACAATGGCTATAAAGTAACATAGAGGCTAGCTATACAACTGGTGATATGTTTCAAGTACAATGGCCATAAATAAAGTAACATAGAACTAGCTATACAACTGGTGATATTTTTCAAGTACAATGGCCCATAAAGTAACACAGAAACTAGCTATACACCTCGTGATATGTTTCAAGTACAACGGCCATAAAGCAACATAGAAACTAGCTATACAACTGGTGATAGTTTCAAGTACAATGGCCATAAAGCGACATCGAAACTAGCTGTACAACTGGTGATATTTTTCAAGTACAATGGCCATCAAGTAACATCGAAACTAGCTGTACAACTGGTGATATTTTTCAAGTACAATGGCCATCAAGTAACATAGAAACTAGTTTTACAAGTGGTGATATTTATCAAGTGCAATGTCCATGAAGTAACATTGAAACTAGCTATACAACTGTTGATGTGTTTCAACTACAATGGCCATAAAGTAACATAGAAACTAGCTATACAACTGGTGTTTTTTCAATCACAATGGCCATAAAGTAACATAGAAACTAGCAGTACAACTGCTGATATTATTCAAGTACAATGGCCATAAAGCGACATAGAAACTAGCTGTACAACTGGTGTTATTTTTCAAATACAATGGCCATAAATAAAGTAACATTGAAACTAGCTATACAACTGGTGATATGTTTCAAGCACAATGGCAATAAAGTAACATAGAAGCTAGCTATACAACTGGTGATGTGTTTCTACTACAATGGCCATAAAGTAACATAGAAACTAGCTATACAACTGGTGATATTTTTCAAGTACAATGGCCATAAAGCGACATAGAAACTAGCAGTACAACTGGTGACAGTTTTCAAATACAATGGCCATAAAGTGACATAGAAACTAGCTATACAACTTGGTGATATGTTTCAAGTACAATGGCCATAAAGTGACATTGAAACTAGCTATACAACTTGGTGATATGTTTCAAGTACAATGGCCATAAAGTAACATTGAAACTAGCTATACAACTTGTTTTTTTTTCAAGTGCAGCTCGTGAATACGGAAGTGACATTCCAAATGAAACTAGCTATGCAACTGGTGATGTTTTTGACCATGTTTTTCAATACAACGGCCATAAAAACAACATAGAAACTAGCTGTACAACTGGTGATATTTGTCAAGTACAATGGCCATCAAGTAACATTGAAATTAGCTATACAACTGGTGATATTTGTTCAAGTACAATGGCCATAAAGCGACATAGAAACTAGCAGTACAACTGGTGATATTTTTCAAATACGATGGCCATAAAGTAACATAGAAACCAGCTGTACAACTGGTGACATTTTTCAAATACGATGGCCATAAAGTAACATAGAAACCAGCTGTACAACTGGTGATATTTTTCAAGTACAATGGCCATAAAGCAACATAGAAACTAGCTATACAACTGGTGATATTTTTCAAGTACAATGGCCATAAAGTAATATAGAAACTAGCAGTACAACTGGTGATATTTTTCAAATACAATGGCCATGACGTAACATAGAAACCAGCGGTACAACTGGTGATATTTTTTCAAGTACAATGGCCATAAAGTAACATAGAAATTGGCTATACAACTGGTGATATGTTTCAAGTACAACGGCCATAAAGTAACATAGAAACTAGCTATACAACTAGTGAGATTTTTCAAGTGCAATGCCAATAAATTAACATAGAAACTAGCTATACAACTGGTGAGATGTTTCAAGTACAACGGCCATAAAGTAACATAGAAACTAGCTATACAACTGGTAATATGTTTGCCAAGTACAATGGCCATAAAGCGACATAGAAACTAGCTGTACAACTGGTGATATTTTTCAAGTACAATGGCCATCAAGTAACATAGAAACTAGTTATACAAGTGGTGATATTTTTCAAGTACAATGGCCATAAAGTAACATAGAAACTAGCTTTACAACTGGTGATCTTTTTCAAGTACAATGGCCATAAAGGAACATAGAAACTAGCAGTACAACTGGTGATATGTTTCAAGTACAATGGCTATAAAGTAACATAGAGGCTAGCTATACAACTGGTGATATGTTTCAAGTACAATGGCCATAAATAAAGTAATATAGAAACTAGCTATACAACTGGTGATATTGTTCAAGTACAATGGCCAGAAAGTAACATTGAACTAGCTGTACAGCTGGTCATATTGTTCAAGTACAACATAGAAACTAGCTATACAACTGGTGATGTGTTTCTACTACAATGGCCATAAAGTAACATAGAAACTAGCTTTACAACTGGTGTTTTTTTCAATCACAATGGCCATAAAGTAACATAGAAACTAGCTATACAACTTGGTGATGTGTTTCAAGTACAATGGCCATAAAGTAAAATAGAAACTAGCTATACAACTGGTGATTTGTTTCAAGTAGAATGGCCATAAAGCAACATAGAAACTAGCTGTACAACTGGTGATATTGTTCAATCACAATGGCCATAAAGTAATATAGAAACTAGCAGTACAACTGGTGATATTTGTTCAAGTACAATGGCCATAAAGCGACATAGAAACTAGCTGTACAACTGGTGATATTTTTCAAATACGATGGCCATAAAGTAACATAGAAACTAGCTGTACAACTGGTGATTTTTTTCAAGTACAATGGCCATAAAGCAACATAGAAACTAGCTATACAACTGCTGTTTTTTTCAAGTACAATGGCCCATAAAGTAACACAGAAACTAGCTATACACCTCGTGATATGTTTCAAGTACAACGGCCATAAAGCAACATAGAAACTAGCTATACAACTGGTGATAGTTTCAAGTACAATGGCCATAAAGCGACATCGAAACTAGCTGTACAACTGGTGATATTTTTCAAGTACAATGGCCATCAAGTAACATAGAAACTAGTTTTACAAGTGGTGATATTTTTCAAGTACAATGGCCATAAAGTAACATAGAAACTAGCTGTACAACTGGTGATATTTATCAAGTGCAATGTCCATGAAGTAACATTGAAACTAGCTATACAGCTTGTGATATGTGTTCAAGTGCAATGGCCATAAAGTAACATAGAAACTAGCTATACAACTGCCGATATGTTTCAAGTACAGTGGCCATAAAGTAACATAGAAACTAGCTATACAACTGGTGATATTTTTCAAGTACAATGGCCATAAAGTAATATAGAAACTAGCAGTACAACTGGTGATATTTTTCAAATACAATGGCCATGACGTAACATAGAAACCAGCGGTACAACTGGTGATATTTTTTCAAGTACAATGGCCATAAAGTAACATAGAAACTAGCTATACAACTGGTGATATTTTTTCAAGTACAATGGCCATAAAGTAACATAGAAATTGTCTATACAACTGGTGGTATGTTTCAAGTACAATGGCCATCAAGTAACATTGAAATTTGCTATACAACTGGTAATTTTTTGTCAAGTACAATGGCCATAAAGCGACATAGACACTAGCTATACAACTGGTGATATTTGTTCAAGTACAATGGCCATAAAGCGACATAGAAACTAGCTGTACAACTGGTGATATTTTTCAAGTACAATGGCCATCAAGTAACATAGAAACTAGTTATACAAGTGGTGATATTTTTCAAGTACAATGGCCATAAAGTAACATAGAAACTAGCTTTACAACTGGTGATCTTTTTCAAGTACAATGGCCATAAAGGAACATAGAAACTAGCAGTACAACTGGTGATATGTTTCAAGTACAATGGCTATAAAGTAACATAGAGGCTAGCTATACAACTGGTGATATGTTTCAAGTACAATGGCCATAAAGTAACATAGAAACCAGCGGTACAACTGGTGAGATTTTTCAAGTACAATGGCCATAAAACGACATAGACACTAGCTATACAACTGGTGATATTAGTTCAAGTACAATGGCCATAAAGCGACATGGAAACTAGCTGTACAACTGGTGATATTTTTCAAGTACAATTCCATCAAGTAACATAGAAACTAGCTATACAAATGGTGATATTATTCAAGTACAATGGCCATAAATTCACATAGAAACTAGCTATACAACTGATTTTTTTCAAGTACAATGGCCATAAAGCGACATAGACACTAGCTATACAACTGGTGATATTTGTTCAAGTACAATGGCCATAAAGCGACATAGAAACTAGCTGTACAACTGGTGATATTTTTCAAGTACAATGGCCATCAAGTAACATAGAAACTAGTTATACAACTGGTGATATTTTTCAAGTACAATGGCCATAAAGTAACATAGAAACTAGCTTTACAACTGGTGATCTTTTTCAAGTACAATGGCCATAAATAAAGTAACATTGAAGCTAGCTATACAACTGGTGATATGTTTCAAGTACAATGGCTATAAAGTAACATAGAGGCTAGCTATACAACTGGTGATATTTTACAAGTACAATGGCCATAAAGTAACATAGAACTAGCTATACAACTGGTGATATTTTTCAAGTACAATGGCCATAAAGCGACATAGAAACTAGCAGTACAACTGGTGACAGTTTTCAAATACAATGGCCATAAAGTGACATAGAAACTAGCTATACAACTGGTGATATGTTTCAAGTACAATGGCCATAAAGTGACAAAGAAACTAGCTATACAACTTGGTGATATGTTTCAAGTACAATGGCCATAAAGTAACATTGAAACTAGCTATACAACTTGGTGATATGTTTCAAGTACAATGGCCAGAAAGTAACATAGAAACTAGCTATACAACTTGTGTTTTTTTCAAGTGCAGCTCGTGAATACGGAAGTGACATTCCAAATGCAACTGGTCTGTACTATGGTTATGTCATTACCTAGCGGGATGCACCCCCAAGTAGAGTCAATCAATTGGCTTTGACCCACAACTACATCTGGACTATGCATCTGTAGTCAGAAAGGTGTGGCTAAATTAATGACTAAAAATCAGTATTGAATGATTATATATTACTATCTGGTATATATCTGGCATTATGTGTTTAAGGGTTAGATACTTAATCATACAATGCATGGAACATCGCAATCTGATAACTACAAGTAATAGAACTCATGCCAACTAGAATAGTAGTTAATCTACAAATTACCACAAGATACCCTCAGGTAATCAGCTCCATGGCTGGGTGGAAAATCCTCCATTTCTGGTGGATGCTCGAAAAAAAAACCAGGCGGCGGCCTCCGCGGCTGATTTGTTCAACGGTCACCCCCTCAGGATGACCGCAGATATTTCATGGAGAATGGATATACCATCGATATAGCATGACACCATGGAGATTTTGATATACAAATCTTGTTTGATCATTGAGGCTGTTTTGTGACATACTAGTTAGGGTTACGGCTTACATCGGCTTACCAAATGTGATAGTCACCCAATATATGTGGCTTTAGAGCTCTTGGTGGGTTCCAAACAAGGCCGGAAACTTCGGCACATCCACACCTGGTGGATGGCTTTAAATCTGCCACATTCAAGGAGATGAACATCCAGAACTACGTCCCGTTTCTAGGAGCATCTCAATTTCATCCACCAGAAACAATGTAGATGGTGTCTGAACTATGGATTCACCACATTGAAGCACAATAATGCAACGGAATTACTCATCGTGTATGCATAGTAAGCACCTGTAACTATAGAACGATAAAACAACATAGAACAACTTCAAAATACTTCAAATAATTCAGCATACAACCATAGGATGGCTTCATATTAACTTTTAAGTATTAACTATAGTGAGTATTTGCATCTTTTGAACATCTATTAACATGAACCAACACATCCCGTGTGAACCACAAGAAATTTGGTGGACAATGGATCCCGCCGTCAGGTTGGAGCAGGACTTGGAGGCGGTGAGTCACTGGATAAATGTGCAGAACATGGTGCAACTAGAACCATAAAGTGTCAATATGAATGAAATTGGACACACACACGCATACATACATACATGCATACATGCATACATGCATACATGCATACATGCATACATGCATACATGCATACATGCATACATGCATACATTACATACATTACATACATTACATACATTGCATACATTGCATACATTACATACATTGCATACATTGCATACATTGCATACATTGCATACATTGCATACATTACATACATTGCATACATTACATACATTACATACATTACATACATTACATACATTACATACATTACATACATTACATACATTACATACATACATTACATACATTACATACATTACATACATTACATACATTACATACATTACATACATTGCATAAATTACATACATTACATACATTACATTGCATACATTACATACATTACATACATTACATACATTACATTACATTACATTGCATACATTGCATACATTACATACATTACATACATTTCATACATACATGCATACATTACATTGCATACATTACATACATTACATACATTACATACACATTCCATTCCATTGCATTGCATTGCATTGCATCGCATTGCATTGCATTGCATCACATTACATTACATTACATACATTACATTACATACATTACATACATGCTTGCCTGCATGCATGCATGCGTACGTACATACATACACATGTATAGATATTACACATAATATATACATATACATATACGCATATTATGTATACTGTGTATATCTGGTTTATATATATATATAAACATACCATGGTGCTTGCAAGTAAATCAGAAGCCCGCCTACTATGCTTTCCTGCTCCCGTTACACGAGGAAAACCACCACCACAGATCCGAGTATGGTCCAACGTGGAGGCCAGGTCGTTTTGACACCTTGCTGAATGAACAGCATCGATTCGCAGAACAGTTTGACAGATTTTGCTGATGGCATAGACGGCATAGACTGTTGCAAATATTTGATGCAATTGGACAATTGTACTGATGAACAGAACTATGTAGAGATTGAGAGGTATGATGTTTGCATTTGTTCCCCCTGGCGATGTGGTCAGATCTGAATCGAGTTTTTTGTTGCGCGGCTGCCCAGGCTGAAGTCCTTCATCAACTTGGTGTTGAGCGCCGCGCGCCGAGGGGGACCTTGGTTCTTCTCTGCGGGATGTATTTCTAAATGTGTGTGCTGTAAATATGTCGCCTATAATTATTTTTCAATTACATGTGCCATAATTTATTATACATAAATTAAAGGTACCAGGTACATACACAACACGCATTTATTGTTAATTTCATTCACAACTATCTGAGATCATTGGCTTGAAGTCTGTGATTCCAAGGCCTTCGTGGTCTTCAAGAAGTTCGGGCTCACATGAGGTTATCCTACAGCTGCTACAGTCCAGAGATATCATTAATCCTGGTTGATAGTTCAAAACCTGTTATATAGGAGTTTTGGGCCATGACAAAGAGTAACCTGGGCAGGGCAGGGGTGTCAAGCAAGAAAATTATGGATGTTCGGCAAACAATCATAATTTTGTAAATGTATGTAACATGTCCCACGCAAGGAATCTGGTGAATCACCTGTTGGATATTCTGTTGGAAATGGTTTTGAGCATTTTTGTGGCAAGATGTGTGTGTGTGTGTGCTCAATACGTCGTTCCAATATGGAAATGACACATATGTTGTAATTGTGTTTTGTGTGTTTTGTCTATCATATTCCAAGATATTCCAAGATGGGTGGATCTCGAAGCCTTCAAGCTTGAGCTTCCGAGTACCGTTTCCTTGGCAACTATGGTTCACCACGTTCTTGGCTCACAGCTTCCTACTTTGGGATGATTTAGATGGGATAAGATGGGCATTTTCCATCACCTTCCACGTGGAGGTCAAAGAACTCCGGCACAAAGTCACTTCGCCTCCACTGCCACTACTAGCCGCTAAAGCTAAGCGGATACTAAATGGATCTGCATCCGTTTTGTCCAGAGTTGACTTGATCATACTTGATCAGTGACAGATCGGATCTCGAAAAGTTGCAAAGTAAATCAATCCTGGGTGGTGGTTTGGAGCATTTTTTTTATTTTTCCATATACCCTCTGGTAAACTAACATAACTATGGAAATCACCATTTTTCATGGGAAAACTCACTATAAATGGCCATTTTCAATAGCTATGTTAAATTACCAGAGGGTATTGGGAATAATCATCCCAACTCAGCATGTCGTGCTTTGAAATCGAGCTCCAGCACACCCAAAAAGCACGTGACATCTCAGCAGATTCCGCGCCATGGGATGCAGCCCCTTGGGGCTAACCCTAGTGTGGAACTCGGTGGATGTGGGAAGCACTGCAAAGAAAACTGGTTTGGAATGCTTTGGATTCGTTAGATGCTGCAAAATGTATATAATTATTATATAATATATATATACATATATATATATATATATACAGTATAAACATACATTTGCGTTGTGGTTGCGTGTGTGTGGTCCCATTTGGTCGAAGTCACGTCCAAAACCCCGAAGTGTTGCTGAGACTCACAGGAAAGCGTGAATCGAAAGCATGTTGCATCGGAACATCACATCACAGAGACAAGAAAGCCGCCATCGGCCGGTACAGAGACAGTGATAGATGATCTCGGACGATCGATATCTTTGGGATGGGCTGAAGCCAGGCCTGAAACCAGCAACCAGTAGCCGGGTGTGGAAGGCGGGGCTGGGAGCAGTTGAATGTGCCTATGGGATGATATACCCCAAATGGCAATGTTCATTTCATTTTGAAATAGGGATAATGATGATAATGCTATTGAGTCGGCAGGGCGGTTGATCATGAATGATGATGATATATGATGATTAACCCGAGGGGTTCGGAGGTACCCTATCTTCAGACCATCCCATTTTGGGACACGGCTTCGTCGCAAGGATGCGGCGCGCCCTTGCACCTCTGAGCTCCATAGGTGCCTTGGGGGTGCTAGGAAAGCAGCAATAGTGCCTAAATGTTCAAAACCCATGTTGCTTGCTGATTATCAGTTCCAGTGGTTATACTACCCAATACCTTCGGAATGATCACAATCCATTGTTGGCATATGGGAACCCCTTTTAAACATGCAGGATAAGGAATGACAGATGCTTGTGGACACTGCTTTTTGACCCTTGTGGCATTTCAAGTTGAAATATCTCTGCAAAATCTTCTGTTGGTAAAAAGTTGCACCTGACTTCCAGATGGGAAACATGTGAAAAATATGAAGTTACATTCATCAAGTCCCATCAACAGTCTCAAACAGTTCAATATGTTCGAGATAGATTCGCGTATATTATTCACATACTGTATATGATTTAAGGAATTATTTACAACACTCATCTATATATTCTATTTCCTATTGTGTATCCCATTTCGTGATTATATTTGGATTACATCATTGACACTACAAAGTATGACATCATTTACATATTCCATATATACATGTATAATAGGTCTGTCGTATGATTAACTATTACTAGTAACATATATACCCTCTGGTAATTTAACATAGCTATTGAACATGGCCATAGAAATAGTGGATTTTCCCATTAAAAATTGTGATTTTCCATAGTTATGTTAGTTTACCAGAGGGTATAACCACCATTTTCCTATGGTTTTCCGATGATGTTCCCATAAAACCACCATTATTGTTGGTTACATCGGAGGCTCCTCAGCGACGCCCGACAGCTCCGCGCGGAGCTCTCGGGGGCGAAAAAAACGGTGGAGCTGGCGAAGCAGCGCCTGGAGGTGTGAAAAATGGGAATTCAACGGGTCAATGGATTGGTTTAAGGGAAAATCTACAGGAAACCCATGGGTTTTTACCATCAAATTGATCGGGCTTTCCGGTTAAAATTTTCCCATCATCCAATCAAAAATGAGGGTTCAATGGGAATTGACGTGTTTTTTGATGTCAAAAATCTGTGGGGGATTTAATGAATGTGGATGAATTTAGTGACTTAGTGGATGGTTGGTATCTATTGGATCTGGATGAATTTTCTGACTTCACTGTCCCATAAGTTTGGGCCTTGGAAAGCTTACTTCAGATTTTCAGAACTTGGAGATGACAATTTGTTGTGTTAGATGTTCGGTTGTTAAATTCGGGGGGAGAGTTATGAACCAATGGCACAATATGGCACATACAATTGTTGGCAAGGACGGCTACAAAGTGGAGTTATCCAATCTGACTATAGCTGGATCGAGTTAGAGTAGTTAGAGCCATATCTGCAATATGTAGTAATCAGAGGTGTATGTGCCATAATTACATATCCACAATTACTGAGCTTTGAGTGAGATGATCAGATGATCATCCAAGTGATGATTCAGCAGGCTTCTAGATCATGAATCTATATGAATCTGGGTTCTAGATCTGAAGATGAGGTCCCCTCAATCCTATTGGATTGTCATCATGTCATCATGTTCCCATCCGCAGAATGGCCAGGTTCAGGGGCCTCAGTTGGTCCATGCAGCAGAGGATTTCAAGCGTCGGGAGCCTCAGAGTCTCAGCTGTAACCATATGAAACCGCTATGGCCTATGGGTCCAAACCTTGATCTCCTTCTCTTCAAAGCAAAATCATCATAAAATAGCGCTTAAAAAATAGCATTCGAGTTTCGTAAATGGATGGATATTGATGGATATTGGATGTTCATCCCCGAAAAACATCCAATATCATTGGTTCATCCAATATCCAACATCCATTGGTTTTATGTTATTTATCTTCATCCCCAATTGGATATGGTGCTTCATTGGTTCCCAATATTCCCATTCCATGTGGAGTCGACCAGGAGTCATCGAAGAGAAGGAGGTGGCTTTTCTGCAGCGACCAGCAAAGATCTGCCGGATATGTTTGGAACGGGAAGTTTGCCAGAGGAATGATGGAAAATATCGAAAAATATCGTAAAGATAGGAGAAGATAGCCCGAAGATAGAGAGATTGGGCATTTGATGGCGTTTGGCCTTTTATTTCCCCACATCTTTGTGTGGGGTTCTTGTTTTTGATTCTGTATCCCGGGCTCCTCCTCCGCCGCCTTCTCCTCCTCCGCCCTCCTCCACACTTTGTCACCATACACTTTGTCAACAAACACTTTCTCAACACACACTTCCGCCCTCCTCCACACTTTGTCACCATACACTTTGTCAACAAACACTTTCTCAACACACACTTTTTTATCACCACACACTTTGTCCAACACACACTTTATCAACAAACACTTTATCAACATACACTTTATCAACAAACACTTTATCAACATACATTTTTTCTCAACATACATTCAACATACACTTTATCAACAAACACTTTATCAACATACATTTTCTCAACATACATTTTCTCAACAAACACTTTGTCAACACATACTTTGTCACCACAAACTTTGTCCACACACACTTTGTCCACACACACTTTGTCACCACACACTTTCTCAACAAACACTTTGTCAACACATACTTTGTCACCACACACTTTGTCCACACACACATTGTCCACACACACTTTGTCACCACACACTTTCTCAACAAACATTTTGTCAACACATACTTTGTCACCACACACTTTCTCAACAAACATTTTGTCAACACATACTTTGTCACCACACAAACTCACATCCACCGTCACAAACTCACATCCACCTTCGTTTCACGTGGCAGGCGTGGCACAAACTCACATCTACTGTCGTTTTGCGTGGCAGGCGTGGGACAGATGGCATTGGGTGGCGCGCTTGGACGGGCTTGGGCGCCTGTGACGCCGCGGCACTTTGCGTGGCAGGCGTGGCACAAACTCACATCTACTCTCGTTTTGCGTGGCAGGCGTGGGACAGATGGCATTGGGTGGCGCGCTTGGACGGGCTTCGGCGCCTGTGACGCCGTGGCACTTTGCGTGGCAGGCGTGGCACAAACTCACATCTACTGTCGTTTCACGTGGCAGGCGTGGCACAAACGCACATCTACTGTCGTTTTGCGTGGCAGGCGTGGGACAGATGGCATTGGGTGGGTGCTTGGACGGGCTTGGGCGCCTGTGACGCCGCGGCACGTTGTGTGGCAGGCGTGGCACAAACTCACATCTACTGTCGTTTCACGTGGCAGGCGTGGCACCAACTCACATCTACTGTCGGTTTGCGTGGCAGGCGTGGGACAGATGGCATTGGGTGGCGCGCTTGGACGGGCTTGGGCGCCTGTGACGCCGCGGCACTTTGCGTGGCAGGCGTGGCACAAACGCACATCTACTGTCGTTTTGCGTGGCAGGCGTGGGACAGATGGCATTGGGTGGCGCGCTTGGGCGGGCTTGGGCGCCTGTGACGCCGCGGCACGTTCTGTGGCAGGCGTGGCACGAACGTTCACCTACTGTCGTTTCACGTGGCAGGCGTGGCACCAACTCACATCTACTGTCGGTTTGCGTGGCAGGCGTGGGACAGATGGCATTGGGTGGCGCGCTTGGACGGGCTTGGGCGCCTGTGACGCCGCGGCACTTTGCGTGGCAGGCGTGGCACAAACTCACATCTACTGTCGTTTCACGTGGCAGGCATGGCACAAACTCACATCTACTCTCGTTTTGCGTGGCAGGCGTGGGACAGATGGCATTGGGTGGCGCGCTTGGACGGGCTTGGGCGACTGTGACGCCGCGGCACTTTGCGTGGCAGGCGTGGCACAAACTCACATCTACTGTCGTTTCACGTGGCAGGCGTGGCACAAACGCACATCTGATGGCATTGGGTGGCGCGCTTGGACGGGCTTGGGCGCCTGTGACGCCGCGGCACTTTGCGTGGCAGGCGTGGCACAAACTCACATCTACTGTCGTTTCACGTGGCAGGCGTGGCACAAACTCACATCTACTCTCGTTTTGCGTGGCAGGCGTGGGACAGATGGCATTGGGTGGCGCGCTTGGACGGGCTTGGGCGCTTGTGACGCCGCGGCACTTTGTGTGGCAGGCGTGGCACAAACTCACATCTACTCTCGTTTTGCGTGGCAGGCGTGGCACAAACTCACATCTACTGTCGTTTCACGTGGCAGGCGTGGCGCAAACGCACATCTGATGGCATTGGGTGGCGCGCTTGGACGGGCTTGGGCGCCTGTGACGCCGCGGCACTTTGCGTGGCAGGCGTGGCACAAACTCACATCTACTGTCGTTTCACGTGGCAGGCGTGGCACAAACTCACATCTACTCTCGTTTTGCGTGGCAGGCGTGGGACAGATGGCATTGGGTGGCGCGCTTGGACGGGCTTGGGCGCCTGTGACGCCGCGGCACTTTGTGTGGCAGGCGTGGCACAAACTCACATCTACTGTCGTTTCACGTGGCAGGCGTGGCACAAACGCACATCTACTGTCGTTTTGCGTGGCAGGCGTGGGACAGATGGCATTGGGTGGCGCGCTTGGACGGGCTTGGGCGCCTGTGACGCCGCGGCACGTTGCGTGGCAGGCGTGGCACAAACTCACATCTACTGTCGTTTCACGTGGCAGGCGTGGCACAAACTCACATCTACTGTCGTTTCACGTGGCAGGCGTGGCACAGATGGCATTGGGTGGCGCGCTTGGACGGGCTTGGGCGCCTGTGACGCTGCGGCACTTTGTGTGGCAGGCGTGGCACAAACTCACATCTACTGTCGTTTCACGTGGCAGGCGTGGCACAAACGCACATCTACTCTCGTTTTGCGTGGCAGGCGTGGGACAGATGGCATTGGGTGGCGCGCTTGGACGGGCTTGGGCGCCTGTGACGCCGCGGCACGTTGCGTGGCAGGCGTGGCACAAACTCACATCTACTGTCGTTTCACGTGGCAGGCGTGGCACAAACTCACATCTACTCTCGTTTTGTGTGGCAGGCGTGGGACAAACGCACATCTACTGTCGTTTTGCGTGGCAGGCGTGGGACAGATGGCATTGGGTGGCGCGCTTGGACGGGCTTGGGCGCCTGTGACGCCGCGGCACGTTGTGTGGCAGGCGTGGCACGAACGTTCACCTACTGTCGTTTCACGTGGCAGGCGTGGCACCAACTCACATCTACTGTCGGTTTGCGTGGCAGGCGTGGGACAGATGGCATTGGGTGGCGCGCTTGGACGGGCTTGGGCGCCTGTGACGCCGCGGCACTTTGTGTGGCAGGCGTGGTCCTTCCGGCATGTTTCTTCGATCTGATGGCGGGAGAGCTCAGCCGATCTGATGGCGAAGATTCGCTGGAAGAGCAAACTGCAGTGCTTCTCCAGCTACCATGCAAACTGGAAGATGTGTGCGCGCAGCTCTGCGAGAAGCTGCAGAAAGTTCCATTGCCGGCTCTCGGCCACGTCGCTGCACCGGTCGGCTCTTTGTCCCCTGTGCTTTGCTCCACACCTCCCGCAGATGCCCTCGACGACCACGTTCGCTGCACAGTGATGGCACTCTCTGGCAACGTCGTGGCAAAAGTTTTTGTTCTCAAGGGCCAACCATGGCTCGATGCCATACCTTTTGGTTATTGGTGTCATTGCTGGAACGTAGCGAATTTTCACCTCTCCGACAAGGACATGGTGGTGTTCCCGCGGCCAAGACTCAGCCAGTTGGTTCCCTCGGATGGATCTGACATTGTTCTCAAGGTCGTCACCAGCAACCAGCCGCCCCCAGTGAACATTCGTGTGGTCATTGGGAAGGGAGCTGCCACCTCTGCGACTTACAGACCGCAGCCTAGCACCAGTCCGCTCTACGACTTCTGCGAGCTTCAGACTCTCATGCTGCGAAATTTGGATCGGGTGCAACTGAAAGACGTTGATCTTCGGTGCCCAGACGGTCCGTTAGCCAAGCGGCTCCGGCAACGTTTCTATGAGATGCTGCACTGCAACGTGAAGCTGGGAAAGCGGATGCTGTCCGAATTTCGTGCTGATGAGTCCACGTCGACCTATTACCTGCACGTGCTAGTGTCTTCAGATGGCCAGAGACTGACTTTACGTGCCAAGTTGCTATATGATCCAGTTTATCTTCGTGTGCCTGTGGTGGAGGACGGCAAAGTCTGTCCATGGAATAAGCCGGCTTTCGCCGAAATCTGCGAGGCTATTCAGCATGCAAGCGTATAAAGTCTATACGTAAGCTTTCCTATCTGCTGTTTTGGCTGCCGGCATTGTTGATTCAATGTGGAAAGACATGCCAAGCAGCTGACATTGGAACGCGCAGTGAACCGGAGAGGCTTGGCGCAACGTGCAAAGAGTCTAATCGCACTCGCACTGCGTGCGGTTCACGTATTTGGGAAAAGACTACAGAGGTAGAGTCATAAAATGAAGAAGCTGTGACTGCGTCGCTAGAAAATGTTGCCTGATGCCAGCACGCCGAGGCTTGTTGATTGATGTGTGTTGGCAGACAAGGGAATGTGTGCACAAACAATGATGTGTTGCAGACAGACGAAAGTTGCTGTGATTTGGTTGAAGCTTTGGAAACCACTGTACCTTCGGAGAAAGAAGCGTGTGTGGCACGGCGGCTCAGTGAAGTTTCTGGACCGGAAGCTTTGGCAATCCTCATGTTTCTGACAAACGCATCGCAGAGGATAGCGTTCCACGTGTTTCACACCTAAATGTTAGTATTTGGCTCTAGTTTGTCCGTTGTTGACAAGCCACTGCAGCTATGGCGACGTCGCGAGACCGAGAAGAACGTGGAAGATTGCAGCAGCCGAGCAACAGGCGGAATCGCCTTCCTGATATCATCCGTGTGACAATGAGCGATGGCTCACTTGTGGAGATCAACTTGACTGGAGCCGATCGAGAAGAAAGGGAAGATGTGGCACGGTTCGTGGACGCACACACTACGGTAGCCATGGTACCACCTGCTGCGCACCGTGAATCAAGAGAGCGGTCGCCAAGATTGTCGTTTTCCTCAGGTCCTACCCAACGTGTAACTTCACCAGATGCACAAGACCGTTGCAGGCAACTACCACCACGGTCCATCGCAAGTCATGGCGAGTCAGCTTATGATGAAAGAATGCCGCTTGAGCGAGCTGGGGCCGCGAACTTCGCGCAACTGCGGCCCCGACGATGTGATGGCGCACCCATGTCAAAGGCATCAGCGGTGGCCACAAGAGCGTGGTCATTGTCTATGTCCACTGCTGCAGCGGAATCTCCGTCTGAACAGGGTCGCAAGAAGACGTCGTGACAGCAGTCTACGGGAAAAGAAATGTTGCTGTAATTATGATACACATCTTTCTTTACATATCATGAAATGGTTTGACGCAATGTGCGAAGAACCATTTGCTGCTGTCGCAAAAAGTGCTTCTGTGTTTCTGAATATAAGGAAACAAATGAGGACGGCCACCGCACCTTTTGTTAGCTGCGGGACCCATGGTTGACTCAATGTGGGAAGACTGGGGTCGCGACGGCCAACTCTTCCACCATTCGTGACACGTTTAGAGTCGGCCCCACTGCGAGACAAAGTGCTACAGGTCTTGCCAGGATTTTGATCACACAAAAAGGAGATAAAAGGATACAATTCGTGCAAGAGAATGAATTGTATCGTTTCTGCGCATGTTTCTGCTTTGATGGCACTCTCTGGCAACGTCTGCGCATGTTGCACAGTGATGGCACTCTCTGTTCAGCAGTTGCGCAAGGACAAACACTATATGCTCCTGAACACGATGCAAATGTGATCGAAAGAAAGGATGGCGTTCGTCCCAGCTCAGAACAGGTTCTGTGCAAACAGTTGCAGCTATTTGTATGTCACTTGCTGTTTCTGCACTGTCCATGGACAGCTGTTTTGTTGCAATTTCAACGTGATCGCATCTTCTGATACTACCTGCCAGGTACTGACCTCATCGCGTACATGGTCCACGCCGACACCCGCACTCACACACACACAGACACACACACACGCACACACACATACACACACACACAGACACACACATACACACACGTACACACACACACACGCACACACACACACAGACAACACACACACACACACCCACACACACACACACATCATCCAAACGCCAGTCGTGGGCCATCCGTTTTCGTGATGGTCTGCGCTGTACGTTTGCGGACACATAATCAATGGTCACGCATCGATTGCCCTTCGCCGCACTTCCTGGCGTGGGGCATCTTTGATCGTGGCCGCACACCACACACACATACTCGCACACACACACACGCACACCCACACACCTCACCCACAAACACAACTCATCCATACACAACTTACTCACACATACTCGTCCACACATAACTTACTCCACACCAATCCTTCACCATCTCTTTTCTCTTTCTTGCTTACCCCATGCCGTCTTTGCCTTTCTTTTGTTGCTTGTTGGAAGAAGTTGACTTGTGGGGTTATCCGGTCCTTTAATTTTTGTATTTGTTCATCCATTTTCGTGCAATCTGATGAGGCCCAAGAGCTGGCCGAGAAGTCAAGACGGCAGGTTCATTGCTGAGCCGATTCTGCTGTAGTTAGTTAGCGTTTGAGAGTACAGTATATAGAACACTTACCTTTTGGTAATTGAACATAACTATCGAACATCACTATCTTTTTAATAGTTTGGATTTGAAGAGCATCTATGTTTGCGCATTTGCCCGTTCTGTAAATTGGCGTTTGTACTGGTGGAAACGCCGCGAGAAGCTGAATAGTGTCTATAAATGTCTATATTGTACTATATTTACATTGAATTTCCATTTGACACTATCAATTACATATATATATATATTTTTATTTATTTGTTTATGTTTTTACATATCTTCTCCGTGAAGAAGATACGCATTGCGACAGGACCCCGCTGCTGAAGCTTCAGCTGCCATAGAGGCTGCTGCTGGCGCACAGCCTCTGCAGGTGCTGAAAATGATGGGGAAGTAGGATGAAATAGGGGCGGTTTAACCAACAAAATGGAATTATGCCAAGCATTTTATGGGGATAGAATGGGATGTAATACGGATGTAACATGATGTAACTGGATATAGAAGCAACAATGTGATATTTAAGTGGTTGTGTCTAAAATTTTGGCATGCCGCCAAATGCAATGTAAAATATGATTAACAAAACTTTACTTGGCAAACCCAAATTGTGAAAACTGCGCATGAGAAAACAAGAAGAAGTGGGATCTTGGACTTGAGACTGAAAAGATTGCCACCAAGACATGGGGGATGTTCATAAGGAGCCGAGATGTCTCAGCAGCGGTAGAGAGAAAGAAAAAGGTCTCGAGAAAATCTTCGGCCTAGTGTCAACAAAAAGAATGTTGGAACTATTTGAGATACAGTCTCAATCAGTCTCATTTCACATGCATCCATGTATATTATATATACGAAACGGTATACACATTTTGTTATGTTCATATAACTTATATCCAGGCCGTCACAAAACGAACATATTTGAAACACCTTAAGCGTCGAAGCAGATGTAGGTTAGATCCGCAGCTTCTCACCCTCCCCAATTGGATCGCTTGGCTGTCGCGGTTGCGCCAGGAAGAGAAGTGCTACGAATGGCTGCGGATGCTACGGGAGGACAAAGCAATCCACGCGGGCATCATCGCTGTGGAGGTAGATGGAGTTCTTGGGCAGTTGGGCCATGGCTGGTGGGTTTCTACCGTACTGAAATTGTGGATATAATGTATATACACAGAGAGAGAGAGAGAGAGATTTTGATTGATGCATACTTGTGCATTACATACACGCATGTATGATATATATATATATATGCCGTATATACGTCTATAATTGTTTGATCTGATTGGAGATTCGATGGTGAACTCCAATTAATTGACTGACGTTGGGATAGTTTGAGATCACCAAACAGATGAAAAGGTGATTGAAAGGGTGAAGCTTGAGGCAAGGAATCTGGTTCTGAAAGACCTTGGGCATGTTCCGTAAGCAAATGCTTTGCCTACCTGGCAATCCTCACAAGAAGTTTATGAAGCCTTCAGATCATAGCAACTGTCCCAGTAAGCAATGAGATGAATATGGTGAAGAGGTTTGGAGCGGCTACATGTGAATTTGGGTGCCAAAAATTATCAAAAATTACATAACCCGGTCAGTTCAAAGTCCCCAGCTGGTTTGGAGCTACCCCCAGCTGGCAACCTCCAGCAAGCCTGGCCGGGAAAACTAACATTCTCCAACTGGAAATCATGTTGGAATATGTTGAATGGCACTTAGAAAAGAGGGAATTGTGATATATAGTCTATAGGTCAGAAAATGTCAAGCTCCAATTTGTTGATAAGTATCCAAAACGTCAAACCCATCAAATTTGAAGGATATTGGGATCATTCATTCGCAGGATGGTTTTCCCATTTTCAGACCTCCACCTGCAAGACCTAAGGTAAAGCCACCAGTGAGAACCAATCCACACCAAGTCAATAAAGTCAATAGCTACAGGCCGATAGCTCTCATGGGACTTGGGACGAGACATCCCATAGAGCGGATGGAAGAAATGCTGCAGTTGATAGGTGGCTTATCCCATTATTTGTAGGGTTTCAAAATATTTCAACATCTTTCATCCATCCAAGCTGCAGGAGTTCTTCCATCCCATGGAGAGCATTAGACAACAACTATCTCCATGTTTTTTGGGTTGTTTTCTAAAACATCAACAATTTCTCCACTATCCCATGTTTAACGCCCATGACTTGTGGATAGTTGTGGTCCAACTGAGCCACCTGGATGGAGACATCCCATGACTTGCCCCGCGGAGGCCGAGTGCGACTACTGGGAGGCGCAGCTGCAGGACCACCTGACCGCTGCTTTGCCACGCTGGAAGAGCAGCCGGGAGGGCGTCCAACGCCTGGACGCGGAGCTGCAGGCCATGGAGTCCGGTGTCAAAGCCTGGAATGGGTTGCGAGTTGCGTATGGAAAAACGATGGGAAAGTGGATGGGGAAAAAATACGGCAACAAGAAACCAATAACTTTCGAGATTTGTCCCATAACTTTCCCAAATATCTATGAATTTTCCCATTTTTTTCAGTGCACAAAAGTGCGCCAGGACTTGGCCTTGGACGATCGGGGCACCTCTGGCTGCTCGGTGCATGGGCAGTTTATTTTGCGCTAAAAATGTCTGGCTATGGAATGCTATGGATAAATATTGAGTCAATCATGGTATATTGTTCCTGTGAATCATGTCTTTTAAATCTCAAGGTTTTGTTTTTTTGATCACTTGGCACCGGGTCATGCCGACGCATGTTGACCTAGCTGCTTGCTAGGAAATTCTAAGTAAAATGCATAATGTTAGTGAGCTCCCCACCTCGAAATTTACCAATATGTATCCCATCCCCCAATATTAAGCATCCCGTAAATGGACCCAAATATGTGATGTCATCCCCTATAAAACCATAGTTTCTTGTTTTTTTGATATGAATTGGGTGAAGGGATTACTAAATACATCTAAATACTGAGCCAATCATGTCATGCCCGGGGCCAGCCCCAAGTTTCGGAGCTGAGGATGCGACAGATGTTTGGAAGTGCTTGATCGGGATCATCCCAGACAGCCTTTCTGCAGCTAGCCATGGATCATGGATCTCGGAGATGGCTACCCTCTGGTAAACTAACATAACTATGGAAAATCACCATTTCCAATGGGAAAATCAACTATTTCAATGGCAATTTTCAATAGCTATGTTGAATTACCAGAGGGTATACTAAAATGCTTCATGTTTCATGACGATGCGACAAATTCCCGGAGAGATCCGGAGAGAATCTACACCTGTCGGTTGAAAGCACCTTACCATCATTTAACTAACAGACAGAGCCTCTTGCAGTCAGAAAGATCCGGAAATATGAAAAGCTGCCATAGGCTGCCCAGAAAAAAATGGAGGTCACAGTTCATCAGTCCCCACGGATTGTTGAATACTAGCAATGACCAGCCTCTTGTGGGACGGTATCCCAATGAGTTGACCCATACAACTTGTAAATCTCTTTGGCTTATTATATATATCTAAATATAAATATATATATATTATATATAAATATAAATAAAATGGAAGAAAAAAACAGCGCCAGTGCCAATGGGAATTGGGCACCAATGTGAACCACTTGACTTAGCTTCAATTGAACCTATTGGCACACTATAATAGGCTTCAAATATTGATCAATCCATGGTTTTAACATGAATTTTAACAGCACTGTTTGTTTCTTAACCTGTCCCCTGTCAAAATGGCAATGGATGCGCACACAAAACGCAAATTCCAAGAAAAAATGGATTGATCCCCTGGATGATTGGTTCTTTCAGAAACTCAGTGGCTTAATGTAGCATGGTGGGGGGCAGCACCTCCTGGGTGAATGCATCTCTGGAGTGCAAGACGTGCCGCCAGAGAAGCCCGCATGGCTCTGGTGGTGGCCAAGCCATTGAAATATAAATTTGTGGGCTTGTATCCCCTTCCCACTATATAACCAGATGAATCTAAACCCTCTAGGATGTGGGTCAAATCTTCGATTGGTTGCCAGATGTTGCCAATATGTTTTGCCCAAAAAATGTTCAAGTATCATTCAAGAATATCTTTGAAAAAAACCTATATGCTGATGAAGTGGTCCATCAACCCCCACATGCCGGAGGCCTGAGCAGCTTGGGAGATCTTGGGATACATATTATCATCATGATATATCATGAAATATCATATATAAAAAACCTTCGCTGGAAATGCAATAAACATAATTTGGCCAGAGCATGTAAAAATAACTGTCGAAGAAGGCCAGGGCATATATATATATATTATTTATCTACTTATGTAGTTTGTTTGTTAGTTAGTTTAACTATTTTCGGAATGGTTTCTATCGAAGATGTGTTCGAGACGGTGGTTTCAGACATGATCCCAACGGACGATTTTTTCAGCTGGCTCAACCACCAGCCAGCCTATAGGAACATATGTTTTTAAGAAAATATATGGGTACATACCACCCAAAAGAATAATTATGGTTTCTAATTATTCCAATCTTTGGTGAAGATTGAAATGATTTTCCTCATAATTACTATAATTACGTGCCTCTCCACGCCTCCACGACTGCTCTGAAGAGGCCATTTGCGTGGCATCTACGCTCTGCTCGAGGATCTGCGAGAACGCAATGACAAGATAGCGGCGGCTCAGAGCGGTCTGCGGTGGCAACGACTCACTGAGGATGGGGGTGGTCCGGAGATGGTGGGCTTAAGCAAGAACAAATGGGGCAATACAATAAACTAAACTATATTATCTATATTAAAATCGACGTAAACTATCGTAAACTTATAAATCCAAGAATTTCATGAGCATATGGAATGGTGTGATATTTCTGATCTCCCGAGATGGCGCTGGAGGGAGAGAGAGAGAGAGAGATATATATATAACTTGATACGCATAATTTTGATATTGATATTGATATTTCCATTATAATATTCTAATTATATATTGGAATGCATAATTTTGATATTGAATAACCAGGGCAATGATACGCGTTTTCTCCAGATATTGGGGTGCACAGCCAGCACCCGACAGGAGGGACAGTGCCGCACCACAAGTCCTGAGAGAAGCCCCGACAGGAAGGCAAGGCTGCAGGGCGATGGGTCGCAATGGATTCCGTTACGGTTTCCCTCCCACCCTCCGAAAGTTTGAACATAGTTGAACATAACTATGAGACATGTCCTATTTATAGATGATTTACCTTTCAACATGGTGATTTACATGGCTATGTTACTATGTTTCATTACAAGTGCCCTGGAAAATGGGGCCTGGATTGGAAAAAGAAATGCTTCCTTTCTTGTCATTTGAAGTGTGGAACGACCAACTGGCCAACCGACCAACCAACCAACTCACTGATACCAACAGTAGGACAAGAGGTGAGGTGATGTCGCTTCGCTGTTGTGGCAAGACTGGGCAGGTTGAACTTAGTAACTACAGATGTCAGCAGCGGTGAGGATTGCGGATCATCATCATCATCATCATCATCATGATCATCATCATCATCATCAAGATCAAGAACAACATCAACATCAAATCCAAACCAGTGATTGTGTTCCACTGCTGTTGGCCCTTTTGGATCCAAAAGTGGGTTTACGCTGGCTCAGGCGGATGAAAGATATCTGCCTCCGGGTCCCAAGTTCTTCTCTGTAGTCCAGCTACTGCAGCCTGAGGACCGGAAACCTACTCGAAAACTTCCTCGCAGGAAGCACCAGGAAGCCCTATAGCCGATAGCCATGAAGATCCACTCAGTGTATGAAACAAGTTGCTGATTATCCACCATGATGCATGATGGTACCATACTGTATATTCATGCTATATCCGATGGCGCCCCATTCCCGCCTTTTGCTCGACCAGTCGCCGCCAGGATCCACCACCTCCTCCAGAAGTGCCGCGAATGCCAAAGGCGGTGGTGTCCAGAAGCGAATGGTTTCCTGACAGCAGCTGGGAGCTGGGAATTTTTTGGTGTCACGATAACTGGGCTTACCATCCACTTACTGTAAGCTTACTGAGGGAAAAAGTACCGTTGGAACTCGGAAAATGGATGAAAGTGGCAAAAAGTGGCCGGAAGCACCAGGAAAATGATGGGAACATTTTGTTCAGAGCCATGGACATTTTAGGGATTCAGGGGGCAATGATTGATGAATGCAAAATGCCAGAATTGAGTCTAGAGTCAATCCAGTGATGAAATCTTCTGTGTTCTGTTTCCTGAGGATGGTCGAAGGCGGAAAAGAACACACATAATGAAACCATCAACTATTGCATGGGGCTTCCTGCTCAACCCAGCTTAGAGATGAAGTTTTTGGATGGGTTTGGTTTGAAGGAAGTGGCATCTACATTTGTTTGCCAGCGCATTCTGATCAGCAGCCGTCAGCCCAATTGCACAGTCGAGGTTCTCACCATGGAATCCGCAGGTGCCCAGCTGGTCCCAGTTGTTTGGCTTTCAGGTTTCCCTCACTGGGGAGGTTTGCTGATATTTTGTCAATACAAATCTCCTTCGCAGGCGGACAATGGACACTCCTTCCTGCCAAGCTTGTGACTTGGCCACCAGGAATGATAAACGTCGCTGTACTCCTTGCGTTGCTGTTCCTCAAGAATGCGGAGTATCGGTGCTCCAATTGATGACCTTGAGGCACCATGAGCTTGGAATGTTATTTCCTAGTTACGATACAATGACCATAAATCATATGCAGTTGCCTCAAGTTCTTCCATTTTTAGAACTGGCCCACGAACCACACATTGGAAGACCGCATCACAGAGGGAACATGAGGGAACATCGCTCGCCACGAGGATCAGTAGCCGGCGACTTCAACCTAGCGAGACTGGGTCGCTGAGCTGGGGTCGACCTGGCAGTTATTGCTTTGAGCCATCCATTTTCTCCTCAGGAGATGGAGATCATTTTGAATTTCGAAGTGGGTTTGGCGTGGTCTGGATAACACTTCGAGATCTACTCCACGAAGGGTGAGCCAATGCTAGATAAGGGATCATAATACAACGTATATTTGGCCAAACTGAGTTCCAATACGGGTGGAACTGTGCAGGGTCATGTTTCTGTTTTTCTCAAGTACGTTCATGTGCCACCCGGTGCTAATTATTTCCCCATTGCCAAAGTACGCGCAATACAGCGCTCACAGGAGACTATTGGGATCCCTTCGGCGGACCCTTGCCCTCGAAGACACCCACCAGCGCTGAAGTCCTAAGACCCTCGGCTGGTGAGCTTCACAAAGCACTCAACTCTCGTTTTCCCCACAGGTACAGTTTGGAAAAATGCATCGTTTAGGTGGTACAAACCAGTGATTTCGATGTAGGTCTTAAGTTTTATGTTGGTATAAAGCAATAGTTTTTACCATGTCCAATATATGCCACAAATGAGTGGTGTATATAAACATTATATAAACATATTAATGGTGGTTAATATGGTGGTTAATATGGTGGTTAATGGTGGTTAATATGGTGGTTAATATGGTGGTTAATGGTTGTTTATAAACATATAAAAACCATCTCCAGTCATGGTAGGTAAAAATATCGGTGAATCCCAGGACGGGCCTTCGAAGAGCCCTTGAGCGAAGTTCTCGGCGGACGCACCGCGGGAAACGCGCGCCCCTCGAGCGCTCCAAGGGCACCGCGGAAGGCGTTGAATGGAGAACATCCGATGAATGGGGGGATCAACTACGGCTGAAATTGTTGGGTATCAATGTGGTACCCTCTGGTAAACTAACATAACTATGTAAAATCACCATAAATGATGGGAAAATCCACTATAAATGGTCATTTTCAATAGCTATGTTAAATTACCAGAGGGTAAACCCAAGAACAAACAAAAACCCGAGTCATCAGAATTTTTATGGGTGCTATAAATCATCCCAAAATGGTAGGTGTGTGATGGTTTATGACATTGGGTTCCCACATTAAACCCATTGTATACTGTATGGGGAGATAGTGAGGATATTTCGGGGTAGGGATGGGGGATATTGACCATAAATGATTGGTGTGTGCAAGAAATATGGTGGAGGAGAAAAGCGGGTGCCTGTGATGAAGATTGAAATTTGCAAATGGTCCTTGGTAAACGGATGCATTTGGCGGAAGGATGCGCTGAGAACTTGTAGATGGTTTGTAAGCTGATGTAGCTGTAGCTGTAGAACGACTTCAATTGCGTCTTGCAGTGCGGATATTTGGTGCAAATCCTGTCTTGACAGATGGCGATGGAGGGGGAGAGAGAGAGAGAGAGAGATCTCCTGTTCTACAGAACTATGTGTTGGGGGTCATACCATCATGATTAGGCCAGACTGGCTTCATCGTCAGTCTCGTGACCCTGGCTGGTACTAGCTGAAAGGGTTCAATGTCATGTTGCAGTTTGTGCTTGCGACCTTGACACGGATGATGGTCCTTGCCGGCTACAAAAAGATGTTTTGTTAGAGTATAGATAGTATAGCGGCCTCACCACAACGTGACCAGAAATGGTGGTCTTTCATGGAAACCCCAAGAAAATCCAAGAAACATAGGAAAAAACGAACAACAGAGATTGGTGACATATTCATCCAGTTATGTTACCTATATAAATATATATATATAATTATATAGAGTATTATCATGTAATTATCACAATGTATTACCATATATTATAATGTCGTATTATATGATATTATATGCTTGCATCCCAGATCACAGCTGCAACTCAGAGTTAGGTCGCCTGGGTCCAGCTGGTAGGTCCCTTCATCACTGGAGAGACGGCAATGCCGGTCCGGTTGGGTCACGTTCCTTGCCGTGGCGGCCGTGCTTCGATGTGTGATAGTAATGAATCATAGGATTATCTATGGATTATCTAAAGATTTACTCGGGAAATTTGATAGTAATGAATATTTATGATAGGATATCTATATGTATATCTATCATAAGATATCTAGCATAGGATATCTATCCACTTATACCTATCTATATTTTTTTGAAAGAGTTACTGGTTCCATCTTGTTCCACCGGGATGATCCGCAGAGATTGAAGTACCAAAGCTGGATCCCAGGTTTGAGGCAACAGTTCGAACACCCACGTCTCCAAGTCCATCGCCAAACTATGCGGCCCCTGGGCATATCAAAGTTCAGGTGTTTCAAGTCCCAAGTAATCCAAGTGCAAAGCATGATCGATATCTGTCAAATGATGCAGGGCCAGGGGTGCCACTCACAGTTGCAACTTGTCCAAGAGTTTAATTCACTTGGCCGTATGTATGGACTTACTTTGGACAAATTGGAACGTGAGCTCAGCATAGCTTAGCTTTACAATCTGTTGGCTGGAAACCGTCGACTATTTACATGATATTCGCTTACTTTGAGTTGGTCTCCAGGGGTTTGAAAACGCAGTGTTTGATCAAGTGCGACAATGGCAATGGCAATGGTACCCTCGAAAAATGGTCAATTGTCCCAATATTCAGTCAAAAGTCATGCGTTCAATTGATGTCAGATCCAATTGATACTGGCACATACTTTCCAATAGAAAATTGATAGATTATTCACTGGTTCATTTTTCATCATCTTTCCAGATTGATCTTCCACTGTCGGCACAGCCTATCCCTCACCCACAGTCCATGGCGCAGGTAACTGCGCCCATCCAGCGGCCCCCAGAGTGGGAAGCCCTGGACTCGTCCAGCCCTGCTCGATGGGAGCTTTGATCGAGCTGTGATGTGGGTTGCAGCATGGGAAGGTTTGGAAAATCGCTTGAGTTTGGAATACTTTATAATCAGATACTGTAATAGTTTTTAACTAACATATAACTAACATATTGCACAAAAAGATGATTCATGATAATACTCACCCAAATCGTCATAAAGAATCAATTGTAATCACCGATTGAATATGATTTGCATGTTATGTTCATGTATATTCCAAGATCTCACTGTCTCACTGTGGATGAAACGCTGGAACCTGTCCTCCTCAGGAAGTTGCTTGGCCGGACTCCGCGGCCGCGTTTCCAGCCCCAGCAGCCCTGCCGGAGCTGCCTGCAGTGGCGTTTCCAGCGCCCAAGGGCAGCGAGTTGGGCTTCGGATGGGGTGCCTGGGACACCCAGGAATCCGTACAGCTGAGTGACTGAGATTCGGATGGAGAAATGTGGAGAAGTGGAGGGGAAATTGGAGGATGGATGTGAGCAAAAAATTAGCAAAAAGAGTTTGGCGTTTTTTGGCCGATAGGATGGGAAACGGATGGAAAGAACATGAACTTGGCAACGTTTCGATGTCCCCTCCAGGCAGCTCCGTGAAATTCAAAGTTGCAAGGAATCAGATGCTGGGATGCTCTCAGGGTCTTCGTGGTGTAGTTGTGCCAAGTATATAATGTGCAAAGATTCAAACACGGTGCTGTGGTTTTGAGGGTGGTGACAGGCGGATAGTCCTGTTCAGTAGCAAACAACGCGGCCTTCCCGATAGCCTCCCACGCAAGACAATGTCATGCTGGAAGAAAAGTGACCGCACTTTTCCTGCGTTCGCATGCTTGGTGGCTGGCCATGTTGGCGCGTTTGAGCAACTTTCAAGACTTTCCAAGCCCCTGCAATCAAAAGCTGGCATTTACGGAGCTCAAATTGGTAAGTAGACAGAGAAGAATATAGATAACTGATGGTAATAGTACATACTCTTATTCACCCACTCCAGGTTCTCTTGTCATTCCAAGGTGGTCCCACTGATGCAGCACAACTCCAAGGTCTGTGGGGTGGTACCAGCAGCAGTGGCACAACTGTCCCCAACTGTACTGGCTGCTTGACTCGGCCAGAGGTAACCGTCTTGTTGCTCTTTGCCACGTCTGGGCAACCGAGATCAAGCTGGTGTACATTTGTGATATTTGTAGATATTTGTGTCATTTCGGTATCTTTGAAGGATCAATCTCATGGGGAGAACTGTTGTTTATCATATAGGTTTATCATAGGTTTTATCCTCATACCCTAAGGATCCATGTATGGAATAGTTACCTACATTGACCCCTAAAGTAATTTAAAATAATCCCAATGTAGGTAAATATTCCATACATGGATCCTATGGGATAGGTTTCTCCATGTTTACCCACCAGCCATGCCGAAAAACCTCGAAAAACCATCGAGGCATTGCGTGGTGGCTGAGATCGACAGTGACCAGGTGGAGCGCGTGGTGACTTTATTTGGGGCTGGAAACCTCAAATCTTGACATATATGGCTGGTAAACATACAAAAAACTATGGAAAGATCCACCATTTTTCAATGGGAAAATCCACTATAAATGGTGATTTTCCATAGTTTTTGTATGTTTACCAGAGGGTATATGGCTGATATGTGGCTGATATCTGACTGATATATGGCGGATATATGGCGGATATATCGTATATGGCAGCTCCATGAGCTACAGTCATTGTCTTATTTTTGAAGCAGCTCGAGCAACTGTTTTGTGAGAATTGGTGGCTCGAGCAACTGTTTCGTGACAATTGGTGCGACCTATATATTGCTCTGATCAATAATGATCCAGATGCTTGCTCTAAGATATTTTGAAGGAGGCTTGCTTTGGTCAAGTAATTATGTGAGCAGCATGTAGGCTTGTTATTTTCATCCAATAGCATGTGTTTCTCACTTTCAAGCCCTTCCAGACCCACACAAAGCATCAAAAAATGCCTCCAGGGCCGACATGCCGCCCCACTGCGGAGACAGCACCGCGGCTTTTGAAAACCATCCGCAGCAGTCAGAAGTTGTCGTTTCGGAATTGTTTCGGATGGTGTCCGTGGCGTTTTGGGCATTGAAGCCTTTCAGAGCAGGAGGTTTGGAGAATTTGCAGACCCCTCCTGGCATAATGAGGTTCAACAGATGGGTCAGTGCGGTGGACCCTACTCAATTATCTCAATTGGATCCGGATTCAGTTGGTGTATTGAAACCGACACAGCAACACCTGAAAACCGGTTTTCTGGTACCCCATTGGTTCCCTTTTCTGTGGGACTCCCGCAACCAGCTGAACGTACCGAGGAGCCATCGCAGTTACAACTTTTCAGATCTGAAGGTGGGACACCATGCTGACGGCACTGGTGGAGCTAATGGATTCTGCAACAAAATTGATACCATGATGCCATGTTTTTTGTTTCTTCTGGCTATGTCAGAAGATGTTGAAATATGTGTTTGACATGTTTGACCCCTGCCTTCCCAGCTCTACAGAGATGGGGGAATAGGGGAGCCAGGCTGTGTTGCTGGCAGATCATGTCCTACAGCTGGTGGCCCTGGTCTCAATTCCACTAGCTTTGCTGGGAGAATCAGGACCAGTTGCGCAAGCATTAACAGCTTGCCCCTCGGTTACATAGAAAAGAATGTGCAGGGCATTGCAGGGCACATGTCCAGTGCTAATAGCCAGGAATGGCTGGTGTCCCACTAGGGATGCTGCTGCTTCTTGGATCGGCTGAGGATGAGAATGGAAGCTTTGCCACTGCCTCAGACATGGAGAGATGTCAAGAGTTTGAACAGAGTTTGGCCCATTGATAGGTGGTAGTATATATATTTATATATGTATATAATGGAAATTAATGGATTTTGATGTATTTTGGGCATGGTGAAGCAGATGGATGCAATCCAACTGAATTTTGCCCTAGGATTGTCCATGTCCTGCCAAGGCCATAGAAATCTCGCAGCAGTATCAAGCCGTGCTGGAGGTTCGGCTTCAGAAATGCTGCGCTTCGCATACAGACACCATGTGTTTGGCAAATGCTACTGCTTCGAAAAAACCCGGCCTGGTAAACAGCCACAAAAAGCTATTGAAAATGGTGATTTATTTCGTGGATTTTCCCATTAAACATGGTGATTTTCCAGTTCGCTACGTTAAATTACCAGAGGGTATTCCGGAGGATGTAGTTATACTGTAGACTGTAATATACTGTAATATTGTATGCGTCACAATTCACCATGTGTACATGTTTGTATGCTGTCCAAATCCATTGAGACCTATTAAAACCCAAGGAAGATACCCATCTACATAGGATCCATTTCTGGCCCTCAGGCTGTTCGTGAGGAGCTCATCGCAACCTTTCAGAAAGCTCAAGTTGAAAGGACCAGGGGGAGGCCATAGTTTGAGGGTAGGTGATTGAAGCAACTTCAGATTTGAGTTTTTTGGCCATCGATCATGTACACAAAGAGCTTAGCCCCATTTTTTTCGATTTTGGGACAAGAGCCTGCTTTGTTATCCTTTCTTCATCTATTGTTCTATCTTGAGGCTTTGTCACGTTTGATCACCCATAGTGATTCATATAATAAATTAATAAGATATAATTGGTGGCAAGCCCAATGCCATAAAGCTACCATGTTTGCATGGTATAATACCAGAATTTATGGATGGTATAATACCACTTATGACCAAAAACAGCTTTTTGATGGTGTGATCAAGCCACTGGGGACGGTGTTTCCATGGGTTTACCATGGAGTCACAGGAGCTGGGGGAAGCTGTCGCTGCAGCTCATTGAAGCCAAGCGAAGACAGAGGTGGGCTCGCTGGAAAGCCAAAAAAGTGCGATTCTACTATCTAAAATGTGGATATCATGGGTAAGTGAATTTTACCTGTGAACATGTACAAAATCAATGGATTGTTGGGGGGAGGTCTGGCCCGTTTTTTCTGGTTTTTGCATGGTTTTTGACCCCCCAAATTTTGATGTGTGTTTCCTGCAGATTTTCCCTGAAACTAGACCAATTCTGAGACACACGATCTTGATACATCAGCGGTTGGGGGTTTGTCCAGAGCCGCTCGCCTTCAGCGAGCGAATGTTGATTCTCTACATTTCCTTGAGACGGCGATGCAGAGAGAGAGAGAACATATTGAATAAATATGATTAAACTTAAGTCAAGCGGATGGTTCAATGACAAGAATGATGTTTCTATATGTTTCTATACCCTCAGAAATCGGTACCTCAGTGACCCATCAACAGTCGCTGCTGGTGGTTTGTATCTTTGGGTTCGGCCAGAGGCGACTTCAAGATCCAAGGGATGGCACCAGTCAGGTGGGGATAGCAGGATAGCACCATCCAACATGTGTTGGTAGCTCCAAATCTAACAACATTGCCATTCATGGAATGAATGACATACACATGCACGTTTCATGGTTGCAAATATGTATTTTGTGAACCATGGTGTTCAGATTGAAACTTGGCACCACCATTGCACCTGAACTTTTCGATACATTGGAGCCTGAAGACGTGCAGTTTATGTTCTGCGGACCTTTGTACGTCATGGCTCAAGTCAGTACCAGCATGGAAACCCTGCTCGGTGAGCCATTCTTGGAGTGGAAGATCAAGAAGATGTCAGCCATTGCCACTTTGAAGTTCAAAAACTGCTGGAACTGATGTGTGGCCAGCGAAACTTTTGGCCACCCATACCAAAATTCCCATAGTGATGTTAAGTTTGGGTAAATATCCTCGCTTTGGGGAGGTTTCCGTATCAATCACCATGATGTATTAAGGATCATGTTTTATAATTTTATAACAAGTGCTGGCATTGTAGGAGTTGTATGTCAAGATGTTGGGTTCCCCAACCTGGAGATCTTGGTTATTTCTACGCATTGATGTATTGATGTGTAGGGACATGTTTTTTCAGAAGTATGAAGCATCTAAATCTATCTACATTCTTTACTTTTTTATCTAGAGTTGCCACCGGTTTTCCCATCATTGTCGCTTTTGCCCGTGGAATTTGATGCTGATTTCTCTGATCCCAGTGACACCATGCCAAGACCCGATCTTCTTCGGTGCGGGCGGGCCCTGAAGCCGCTGAAACTTCCACTCCGGTGCCGAAACCTGTCCCAAAGATGTGGTTTCATCCCCTACCTCCATGATTTCTTGGGGTGGTTTAATATGAACCAGGGAAGGGATTACTGTATATTCTGTTACTTAATATTTTTAATATTTACTGGTAGAAATATCTAGAAACATATGTGTATAGTTTTATATTTTTAATGAACACATGGGATTATAGTGGATATATGCATCTAGGGCATGGTAACTAGCCAAAGTCAAGCAGTCGGCCACTGAGAAGTATTCAGTGTTTGCCTCCAAGCCCGAGTTGTATATAGACCTGCACCCTACAAAAAAAGCACAAGTAAATGCTCATTTGAGGGAAAAAAATGTTGTTTGAGCCGTGTTTCATGTTTTAAGTGAGCGTAATTAGCATTGTTTCATGTTTTTTTCATTTTGCGAGTTTTCAAGGCAAAAATTCTGCGCATTTCCGGGGAAATGAGCGTAAATACCGTACCTGGGAAAAAGCGCAAATGCCCGTCCATCAGGAGACAAATGCAAATGTTTGGTTAAGTCAGCATAAAAAGCCAGGATGAGCAGAAATCCGACAAAAAATGCTGCAGAAAATAGATGAAAATGGGTGCCATTTAAAGATCCAGGATTTTTTTAACACCGACTGACACCCCAAAAATCATGGCAAAATGGCAATGCAGGGCTAGAGACTCACGAAGCATTGATGGAATTCTGCCAGGGAATAATCCTTGCGGTCTTCCCGGGTGCTCTTGAGCCCTAGCATGCGAAACTCATCCAAGGAAACTCCATCCATGTTTGCAGCTCAAATGCATAGATTGAAGATCGATTTGACATTTGAGATATGGTGCAGGACGAGTAGGGAGCTCCACTAGGAAGAAACAAGTTGCAAAATTGGTGAGTGCTTTGGAAGCGAATTTGATTTTGGAGGTGAAGATGAGAATATTCTGTAGAAGAGCACTTGGTGTCGTTTTTGACAGACTTGAGAACAGGAGAGTCTCGAAGACAAGGAGATCGCTGATTGATGGCTCTGGGAGCTCATTCAGAACTCACCACCTTGACGTGGTAGAATTGCGAATTCGCAATTTTGTGGGGTGCCACCCCCGCTTTTTGACCTTTAAGGATAAACCCTTTAGGATGAGGACTTTGTGGACATTGGATCATCGCTTTCATTGCGACGCTGCATGCGAATGAGTGCATGACTGCATGTTTTTGAGCAAAGAGTGTGGCCCTGTCAAAGACTTGATGGCTACAAAGAATGCTTGATGTGGAAATATAGTGGCCACCACCGCGAGAGTACGTCACTCAAAAGAAATTACTAATTCTGCAAGCAAGCTTTCTTCATTATGCACCAGTGCTTATAACACATCTATAGCCATGTCTACTTTTGCGAGAGCGCCTAATTGCATTCTACGAGCAGGGTGACCCAGATGGATTTGGAGCCTGCCGACATGCCATTTGCTGAGGAATATGCGACGCTGTGCGAGTGAACCTACAAATCTTTGGAATGCTCCATGGGAAGCGCTGGACGATGAAATTTCCAGCATCTTCAGCTTCTGGGCAGAATATCGGCAGCTATGGGTTTGATCATGCTGAGGCTGCACCCTCGGAACATGGGAATTTTCTGGGTGAACTTACTAAAGATCTCTCGTGTGATTTTGGTTATTGGTCCCATCAAATGTGTTGGAACATGGTTGTTTGCCAAATACTCATAGGACACCTGCTGTTGGAACATCGACAGGTTCTATTTTCCAGTTTGGAGTACCAAGCATGCGATGAAAGGTTTTTTCAGTGTGGTTTCTTCTCCAAGAGTCCACTCAGGTATGCTCAAGTTACTAACCGTTCAACCCCTTAACTCTCCCGTAAGTTGATACAGTATCCGTTCCCCACTGAGGCGACCTTCGCTCCCAAAGCGCTGAAACAATCGAAGAGGAACTGGCCAAGGAGCACAGATATGCCAAGGCTTCTGAACGGAATCCCCTGACAGTTCTCCTTTTAGATGGGGGATTTTGGGTTCAACGGGACTATGGTGTGGTGTAGGACATAGGACCATGGACCAACCACAATGGAATGGAGATATAATGGGAGATTTGCGTTCATAGAAGATCATAAGCATATATGGCTGCGAGTCAAAACGTACAGCCCGATCCATACCCTGAACCCACAGGCCGATCCCCCGATCCATACCGAAACACAGGTGATCCAGACCAATCCATACGCCTTTGATCACCGCGGGCCGATCCATACCCAAATCTTGGCGCAACGCCATATATAAACGACATCATGCGACATCATGATATTGACTTTGAGATACTGTCTTTGGGGTTGTCCAACAGGTGCTGGAGTGAATGCCAGATGGTTGAAATGGGTAACCAACCATTTTATCCGGATTCGTATCGGAGGTGATTGTAGGTGATTTTTGCACCTGCAACTTGGCGTGGCTTCCTATGATTCCTATGATTGTCTGCTGCAAAGCATCCCATCCTTAGCTACCCAATTGCATAAATCACACCAACTTTTTGTAGCGAGTCCGCACTTTGGCTGCTCAACCCCTCATAGTTGATCATCGGGTGCAGAACCTACTACACTTATTCGTGTGTTATTCTTAGTCGTTTGTTTGCTGCCACCCTGCCCTACACTTTTCTGGCCAAGCCAGCCCTTTACGACACCGAGATTTCCCATATAGTTTACAGTCGAGCTTTTGGCTGCTCGAACTTTCCATAGCCGTTCAAAATGTTCATTGTTACTTAATCCAAATTTGGGGTTGAGAAACTCTTCATATTCTTGAGCAAGATTCTTGCTTAACCCTGATTTTGGCCTGAACTTCGTTTGTCCACCTTTGGGTTTTGAATGTTCACCATTTTCCTGCCCAAAATCTCCAAACCCACAAACATCTATAAAAATCTTCAAGAATCCGTAGAAAACTCCAGACATCCATAGAATATCATAGTTTTTTTGTTTAAAACTCCATATAAACATATATAAAGTATCTACTAAAAACAGCATCAAAAATCATCAAGATCCAGCACCAAAAATTCATCGAACCGTTTTTCCGGAAAGGCCGGCTGTGTGCGTCGCGCCTTTCCGGAGCGAAGCCTGGCTTTGTTGGTGACCCTGGCGCTGGAGATCCCAGTGGCGTTTATCATCACGGGTGGATCCCAGGCCGGTTTCAACCGCCGACCTACCATCACCGGAATGGGGGTTTCCTGGAATGGGGGGTACCCCCATAGCTGGATGGTTTTAATTCGGGAAAATCATGGAAAATCCATCTATAAATCTGGATTAAATCTGGTTGGTGGTTTGGAGCCATGGCTTGGAAAATAAACACCCCTGACTGATCTGACTGGTTGGGATGATGATCCAATCTGACGAACTCCATCATTTTTCAGGGGGGTAGGTATACCACCAACCAGCTGAGGATAATTTGAATCCCACTTAAATTTATGGTGAATGAGATTTTATCATGGGATTTGAGTGGGATGTCAATCTGATTTAATAGGATAGTTAGTATGGTCACCGCCCGCACATTATGTATATTCTATTTTCTGGTAATCATCTTATCTCATCTTATCTTATCAAACGTGGCAATTGAAAAGGCCACGATAAATGATGTGTTTATTCATTTGTGAATGGGGCATTGTCCAGTGCCACGTTTGATTACCAGAGAGTATCTATACAGCATTTTTATTTTCACGAAAGCTAGCGTCAGCTAGCTGGAGTCTTCTTGCTTTAGCAAGTATTCCGGGGGCTGCTCAAGGACATCACGTGATTTTTCACGCGAAAGGGGGGGACCCCCCCATCATCGTCATCATCATCATCATCGTCATCATCATCGTCATCATCATCGTCATCGTCCTCGCCATCGTCCTCGCCATCGTCCTCGTCATCGTCATCATCATCATCATCATCGTCATCGTCATCGTCATCATCGTCATCGTCATCGTCATCATCGTCATCGTCCTCCTCATCGTCATCGTCCTCGTCATCATCATCGTCATCATCATCATCATCATCATCATCATCAACATCATCGTCACCGTCCTCGCCATCATCATCGTCATCGTCATCGTCATCGTCATCATCGTCATCGTCCTCGCCATCGTCCTTGTCATCATCATCATCATCATCATCATCATCATCATCATCATCATCATCATCATCATCATCATTGTCCTCGTCATCGTCATCGTCATTGTCATCCTCCTCATCATCATCATCATCATTCATCATTCATCATTCATCATTCATCATCATTCATCATCATTCATCATCATTCATCATCATTCATCATCATTCATCATCATTCATCATCATTCATCATCATTCATCATTCATCATCATCATCATCATCATCATCATCATCATCGTCATCATCGTCGTCATCGTCATCGTCATCGTCATCGTCTTCTTCATCATCATCGTCATCATCATCATCATCGTTAATTATTCAATTACATTTTATCATTATTGGCAATTATTGGCATTATCACGAAAGCTAGCGTCAGCTCGCTAGAGTCTTCTTGCTTTAGCAAGTATTCCGGGGCTCCCCAAGGACATCACGTGATTTTTCACGCGAAAGGGCCCCCCCCTGCCCCCCCCCATATATATCATTGTTATATATCATATGTCATATATCATTGTTGCATCCTCGTTGGGACGAACACTGCCGCGACACGATGATGACAGTCCCTCCGCAACTCACCTCTTCCCTTCCTTCTTTCTCCTACCCCGCTAGCTTTCGTCATCCACCCCCGGCCTCAAGTTTACTTCTATAGCAACCCCCAGAAAGATAGAAACACTGACAGTAGTCCACTTAGAATTCCAATTGGCAAACTGTTTTTTGTACAGGGTTGCGAGCACCAACCAGTTGTACAGCAATCCCAAAACAGAAAAGCTGGACACCTGGAAATTATTTGGGGAAACGTCATCGAACTACCTGCCTGGCAATATGTTCGATTTTGGGGGGCTACTATGATATGCTATAATGATACTATGTGGGTTTACAACAATGATGGATATTGGAATATTCGTGGGATGAGGATTTTTGTCTGCGGGATTCACCCAGTGAATAGACCTACAGTACGATTCAATGGGATGGTTTATACCAGCCATTGTGAGATTAGGGATGGTTTCGGGGTTGGGACATTAGATGAGGTGGGGTCAACAGAGAAACTTGGGGAAACACAGATTTGGCCATTGGGCCATTGCTATACTTTTGAATATTAGCATTATTGCATGCGCCATGTAGGCAACAAAATATGCAATGCCAAAAAAGTTAGTTTTTGCTTAGGGGGCCAAAGTGAGAATGTCATATGCTGGGGGGGTCAAGTAGCCAAAAAGATGCGGTGACCTTATCGAAATTTATCCCACAAGATGGCTTGTCCAATCCAAATGGGGATGGATCTTGGGTCCAAAGCCTATGATTTTGACATGTTTCCGGGGGCTTGAAGTACAACCAGTGTGGAGTATCAAAATGGCCGATCTATTTTTGCATCACTTTGAGGTGGTTGTACTACTATACTCTCATTGTATCTTATTGTTGGCTGATGTGTGATGTTCAACAAGGGGAAGTGAACGCCTTGAAACACATAGAAGAAGCACGTTGTGTTTCCTCTCATGTTTGACCCCCATGTTTTATAATGCCAAGTTACCAAGTTGTTTTTTCATGTGAAGCTGCAGTATGTGCCAACCAATAAATACGCAAAGTAAATGTGAATGATTCTGAGGTGTTTAAATCTCCAATGGAATGAATGGTTGAATGATCCCAGTTTGGATGCAGCAAAGGCAAGCGGTTCGAAGGGTATCTCGTGCATCCATTGCGGGTAGTGCAGGATGGCGGACTTGTTTTGATGCTCCACCAAGTGAACCTAAACCATGGAACATCATGGAATGCATTGCCATATGCTACCATGGAATATCCACATCCTCTATATATATAATTATATATATATATATTAGTATACATACATATATATATATATACATTCATATATATCACTATATATATATATATATATTATAATGTGTATATATATATATAGATAATCATATCATTATATATCCATATCAGTTCCATATCCCCTGCCCTGGAAGGGCTTGAAGCAGCTGGTGGGCCCGGATCGTTACACGCTGCTGATGGCCTTTCTGCCGTTGACCTCCGCCATTTCGGGCAACGTCGGGCTGCAATGCTCCTCCCTGACCACCCGCGCCATTTCCCATGGGCGCCTTGGCGTCGCCTCCAAGTCATTGGGGCCGGGAGAACGCAGGTTGCTCCACAGAACCATGCTAGCATGGATGAAGTTGGATGAAATCAAGATAAATATAGAGATAAATGATACATACACGCCTCTATCATCCTCTATCTATTTAATTATTTAAAGATTTACAATTATTTACATATGTCAACTACACACATGAATAGAATAAATATGATAGAATCAAACTCAAGCCTTTGTCAAAACATGTCCGCTCTGGCACTGAGGAGCTGCGACAAAACCACCTATTGCAGTTGGATGCGTGCCATGTCAGCACAGTTTGGTGATTCTTTAATGGGAATGTAACGGGAAATGTGCAAAAAACATAGTATGTGTCCAATGTGTCCTCCCTGTTTTCAGCTATGATGCTGCGTTTGGGATTTTGGGGATGACTGCGAGGTTTGGAAGTTGCCACAGCTGGTTTGTTGTCGATCGCTACTGGCTTTGCCGTAGCGCTATTGGCCTTGGTCTGGACTTGGGTCCAATTTCCAGGAGCTCCGCGGCCTTTTTGCCATGTTTCTCGGAGTTTTGTTGGCATATGAATACCCTGCAGTGGTCAAACATGGCAAATTGCAAATCCCCTATATATAATTAACTATAGACTATATATAAATGGACCTAAATGACTAAATGGGAGAATCCTCTTTGGGGGAATTCTCCATTGCCATGTTTGGTTACCTGAGGGCAATTGGCCATTGCTTTTCGAGGTGCTGTAATTAGGGACCAGCAAAATATTTCATCCGAGCCTTAAACCAAGGATTGATCAAGCAAGACTGACCTTCCAGATCTTCAATGTCAATTGGGGCAGCATGTGTTGGGTCCATCCATTCCCTATACAGTATGTCCATATCATTCTTGGAGGCCACTCGTGGAAGGTACTGCTACGGAACATTCCTTTATTAGCCTGATGTAGTACCCAATAGCGGTTCGAATGGCTTGGTGGAAGGGAAAAAACGCAGCAAGCCCACAGTAGGTGCACGATTCTATGATATATATAATATCTGATATATAGTGTTTTTGTATGTACCTATAATAGCAATGGTTTCTGATGACAATAAGCCTACTATCTTTCCACAGAATATGATTGGCAATTCCTGTGATATGTCCCGGGCCGACCAATCCAGAGAAAATTTTGGCCAATATGTCCTCATGAAATATCCACATCACATTCCCAAATGTGGCTAGATTATAAATGATTATAAGATATAGCTAATACCACCTAGTCACCTAGTCATATATTTATACACAGTGACACACAGATATATTCCTACAAGGTGTGTTGTATTAAAGAAAACAATCACTGGTTCGCTCTATCCCCCAAAAACCCAACAGTTAAAAAATATGCTGCGTTTTCTTGAAATGGGGGGATCCCTAAAACCATGGGTTTCAATACTGAAATCATCTATTACTTGAATGATTTAGGGTGCCACCATTTTAGGAAACCTCCTTTTTTTGGGATTATGCCGAGCCATTATGGAGATCCCGAGAACTCATCTGCGCGCAGGGCCTGACATTGGCTTCGCTCTTACCGTGGGCGTCTCACAGGCCTTCAGCATCATAGTGGCAGGCATCACTGGGTCCATTGAGCCATGGCCGTTGCGCGGGGATCAATGGATTGATATCTGAATATACAGCGCATATTCATATGATACACATATCTCAGAACATATGATCTCATCATCTCATAGATATTTTATATACTTCATCTGCAAAGGTATGTGCTGTATGTACAAATATTCACATACACACATACAGGCATACATACATATATATATTATGTATAATTACACATTTACATACATACATACATACATACATACATATATATATATATATATTATACATAATAGAGATATATATATATACACAATAATATATATATTTTTTTTTACATACCACATACAAATCACCGGAAATGTGGACGGGTTTGTTTTATGAGGGTTTACTGCAAATGCTTGCTTGGGCCCATTCCGAGAGGGATGGTCGGCATGGGTGAGTCTAGGATTAGGATGGCGTTAGCATCTGCAGGTATTTGCCCATAGATCGAGGCCGCTTCCCCCCAGTTGGCCGACCCGTTTTTTTCGTCCTGAAAAGGATATCACTGCCATGATGAGCCCGCGTTCTGAAGATTATTGGCTGATAGGTGGTACGGATGGGAGAAAGAGGTTTGAATCAGGATCTGTCGCTTTTCACAACAAAATCCCAGAAAATCTAACTTCCCCATTTTTTCAGTTGTTGGGATTGACATTGAAGTGCTGACATGGTGACATTACTATGTTGGAGCATCCAGCCATTCCACTTCCATCCGCCAAACATAAAAAAATCCAAGGCGCCAGTGATTTTCTCCTTCATTTTCCATGGTGACGCCGGCAAATGGGCCGGACCGAAGCTCGACTTTTTGTGTTTTGTGGTGATCACTAGGCTAGTTGTCGTTTTTAAGTGCTTGAATGAGGGTTGATGATGGTTACAGCTTGTCTAGAAAATCCATCCCAGATCCACGGAGGATGGAGACAGCGGTTCAAGATGTGGCTGGAGCATTTGGAGTAGCCACCTGGCAGCACTTGGAAATCAAGAACTAGCCTAGCCTCAAGCCTCAAGATATCTCAAGATTAATTTCTTGGGTTCATATTCTTGCTCATATTTAGCTGTATTTTCATATTTTTTTTGGAGGGGTGGCCTGAGATATTTTTTGTATTTTTTTTGAGGCTAAGCTATTTGAGAATTTTGTTTGCTTCAACAATGACTGATTTGGAATACCCTTTGCAAACCCTAACTTGTGACATCTAAGACATGTACGGAACATGTTGTTTGTTTCCCTTGTCCTTTCCTTCTCAAAATTCTACATACTCGTACATTTTTTCACTTTCCATTGGCTCTTTCAATTTTTCTTGTCGAGGCAGCTGAAGAGGTATTTGAAATTATTGCTGGTTCATTTTTATTTCTCGTTTGCAATTTGGGCCAGTAGCTGTCAAACACGACAGCAGCATTGCTGCTTTTGCAATGGCAGATGGCTTCGATCCAAGTGGCTTGTCTTGGGATTGACATGGGGCTCACAGTACCGCATGTCATGTCATCACCCAGAGCTGGGAACTTGGTTGCGCACGCCATGGGGTGTTGACTGCACGGTTCTGGCCACAGCGGATTGACAAGCGACTGAGCAAACAATGAAATCACAAAGTCCGTTCACTTTAAAAAAAACGCTTCCAAAAGCATCAAAGGACAAAGGCGGGCTCTGGAGCAGTCAAGGCGGTGGCTGTTCGGCTGCTTCGGCTCAGCATGTCCACGCAGCATGGAGGGCTGTTTCGGCCCTGGGTCAGACTCGGCTCCTGCTTGCGAAGTATTTTCAAATTTTGACCTCAAGTAAGGCTGCTTCGGCCTTAGCGGTAGCTGTTTCAGCCAAGCCCTTGCAGCATCAGGCAAGCTGCTTCCGGCTGTCAAAGCTGCTTTGGCTTGTTTTGACGCTGTTCCGACTTCTCACTTTGAAGCTGCATTACTTACTTAGTCAGTTTTTGTACATAGCAGGTCGTGATGGACTTTTCGCAAAAATAGGAATTGGCTGGGGTGGGTTGAAGCGTCAGGGTAAAGACTTTGGATTTCTGGTCGCTACATGGAATCTACCAATGGGTTGAATCTAAGAGATGACTACCCACAAATATTGGGAGATTCAACGAAAGCTTTGATTTGGAGACAGGCTTGGCTACTTAATATGTGTTTTTTGTCCTCTCCTTAGGAGCATCAAAAAAAAATCAACGGAGCTCGAATTAATGGGTGGGAACGTCCTCTCCTTAGGAGGTTCGGGGTTGTCCTTCAACCTCCTAAGCAGAGGACGACAAGGGGTGCGAAACTGAAATACTCTTAAATATGAGTTTTTCAAAGCCTTTGTCCCATTGTTGTCCTCTCCTTAGGAGCCTCAGGGTCGTCCTTGAACCTCCTAAGGACAGGACGAATTGCCCTCTCCTTAGGAACATGTCTGAGATCCGCTTCGCTTCAGGAGCCTCGGCTCAAGCACTTCACGGAAGTTTGTGGCTGAAAACTGGCCACGCCATCTCTATGCCAAAGAGGCGGCAGCTCTCTCGGCTACTGAGCTGCTTCGGCCACTTAGCTGCTTCGGCTTTTGGTGGCTGCCGGTGGCTGCCGGTGGCTGCTTTGGCCACAAGTATGCCACCGCGGCATCGACCAAAGTCAGATCAGCTGGAAAGGGCCGGATCTTAGCCACATAGACTGCGGCGGGGTGCTGTCTTCAAAGCCGGATGTGAGATGCGAAAAATGACACGTGGAAAAGTGGATAAACATGCGTTGCAGCAGCTGCAGACACCCTGTGGACTCAGTTCAGCAAACAGCAATTGATTTATAACAGGTGCAACGAAGATTTAAAAAAGCTCACGCATTTCAATTTCAATGTGTTTCCTTCTGCAGCTGTTTCAGCTCAAGAATGCTGGCTCAGAATCAGCCAGTTGTGCACTCTGTAGTGCTAAGGGCCCTTTAAATCAAGCAAGCTGAAAGAGATCAGCGCTTAGTCCAAATACGGATAGTTGGAACTTTGGGGCTCGAAAAGCTGTTTCAGAAGCACCGCAAGTTGAAATGCAGCAAGTGGGGATCCCGTGGGCCGCCCATGTTGCATATTAAGAAAGAGGGGCCAAAGATGACTTTGCCAAAGCTGAAGCCGGCTTGGTATTTCAACTGTGGCTGTTTCAGCCAAGGTTTGTGCCGGATTTGTTGGATGGTGGCTGGTTCGGCCATCAATAGGTCTGTTTCAGTTTTTAATCTAATTGCCCCAATCTTGCAAAACTCAAAACGCAAAAAGATATTTGCAAAACTCGTCTGCTAGCAGGGGAAAAAGCGTGGCCACGGCTCTTGAGATATTTTTCTCAAAGTTGGTGTTGAGCACTGTGTCGCATTTCATTGTCGCGACCTAAGTTGCAGTCTTAAGTTTGTGTTGGTCTTTTACATTCTACTTCAAGGTTGTCTGTTGTTAAGCCCCTCTTGTTATGTTGCGGCAGAGTTCAAGGAAGAAAGGCGTGAAAGATATTTGCTATTCTCGTTTGCACCTCTTCCTTTTTGTTGGATTTCTCGTTGACGGCCCCAAAAAATATATAAAGATACAGCTAAATATGAGCAAGTATTGGTTTGGCATTGGCTCGCTTCAATGGACTGGATCTAGGGAAAATTACAGGAATCCCGGTTTTTTCCCCTTGTGTTTCCTGTTGATCCCATGATGATTGCAAGGTCTATATTGCGCAGCTCATCATGATGGCGTGCGTGAAACTTGGCCTGTCCCCTGCAGCTTAGGGCAATGGCTAGCAAAGGCCTGATTCTGACCTCCGTCCCTTAGCTGGCCTGGCTACTTGTTTTTTGCTTGGAAATACCCAGGCTTGTCTTGCGAAGGATCGCAGGGACGTGCAATTTCTGTACAGAGTTTCCACCTTTGTCCCGCTTTTGTACAGGCTTGAGCCTACAAGTTTTGTCATACATCTTGTGAAGTGCACTCAGCTTTGTCCTAAATACTTCCTAGGAACCTCGGCGAGTGCCTTCCAAGGCAACCTCGGCTGAGACCATCCAAGAACAATCAGTTGGAACCTGGTGCAACATCTACTAGACACCCCAGGAGCAAAAACTCATAGCCGCCATAGCCTAAACGGGACTGCCGTTTTTCCATCGTTTTTCCTTGGTATTTTTGATGACTTTTGGAGTGACTCCCACCTCAGCTTGGCAGATTGCACTAACTTCCGAAGCTGTAAAGCTCGGGAAGCTCGGGGAAGCTGGCCCCAGGGAGGGCACCCTCGGAGCTAGGCTCATGGAGGTGCACGATTAATGATAGATATCAGCTGCCCAAAATGAATGCGAAACCATATTAAACAAGGGTTTCTAGGGTAATGTAGTAGGCAACCCAAGGAGAAAAAAACTATGTACCATTTAGGAATGGTTTATACCACATGATGATTTTAGGGATGGTTTATCGCTGGGTTTGAAACATGATTAATTTTTCGAGGAGAGAGCATGGATGTTGAGAAGCAGTTTGCACAAATTCGGATGCAGCGAGGCCCAGCTATCCAATTTGACAGACGGTGTTGGATGCTTCTTTATGGTCGCGGGGTCGCTTGGAACCACGGGATTTGGATCGCTTAGAACTGCGAAATTTGGATCGCTCAGAACCGTCCTGGAATCATCAGCATCATCATCATCACCATCATCATTATCATCATCATCACCGTCAGCACCATCATAAGCATCAGTATCCGCGTGAACAAATGAGTTGCTTTCTCGCGTGTACAGCCGAGTCGGGTTTTCGCGTGTACAACCGAGGCACCTACCTCACCTGAAATATGTTTATATATATATATACATATGTATATATATGTATACATATATATATATATATACGTACATACATATAAAAACAAGGATGCACTTGAGAATACATGTTTTGTTTTCCCGGATTTTTGAACTTTTCAAGAAAAACACAGTAAATCTATGTAAATCTAGTTTCTGCCGAGGTTTTCACGGCATCCAACTAGACACAGCCTGATGGAAATTCCAGGGAAATGGCTACCTTGGACCTCTGAGATCTCACCCTCCTACTTTGGAACATCAACGTGGACAACGCAGTCGCACTATTTTCGGCGCGTGTTAGCAGTTTGAATAATTTAGATCAGCAGGTATTCTCCAAGAAATAGCATGAATATGTCTAATGAAGATGAGTTGCCTCAGAATAAAAAGGTCCAGAATGAGTTGTCCCCACTTGTCCCCTAAACCCACCCCATGTCCCAGCCCCATGTCCCCACTTGTCCCCTAAACCCACCCCATGTCCCAGCCCCGTGTCCCCAAGTGTTACCCTAAAGGTCTCATTCCACCTGCTGGTCCCCTAAACCCCCCCATGTCCCAGCCCCGTGTCCCCAAGTGTTACCCTAAAAAGGTTCATCCACCAGGGTGGTCCCTAAACCCACCCCATGTCCCAGCCCCATGTCCCCACTTGTCCCCTAAACCCACCCCATGTCCCAGCCCCGTGTCCCCAAGTGTTACCCTAAAGGTCTCATTCCACCCTGCTGGTCCCCTAAACCCACCCCATGTCCCAGCCCCGTGTCCCCAAGTGTTACCCTAAAGGTCTCATTCCACCTGGTGGTCCCCTAAACCAACCCCATGTCCCAGCCCCATGTCCCCACTTGTCCCCTAAACCCACCCCATGTCCCAGCCCCGTGTCCCCAAGTGTTACCCTAAAGGTCTCATTCCACCATGCTGGTTATAGCAGCCTCAACCAAAACATCCGGACTGGTGGTTCTGCTGATCCTATTTGTGTGGTTCTAAGTGATGCTGTTTGGTTCTAAGTGATCCTGTGGTTCTGAGTGATCCCAATCCTTTGGTTCTAAGTGATCCCCAACCCTGTTGAAACTCCAAAGCAAAGCTTGATCTCCACAGCTGTCAGGCTTGGATTTCCGCAATTTGGGATGCTGCATGGGTACTGCCAGGCTGTGGATATGATGCGCATGCTGTGGGTGTCAAATTTTCAACTACCCTAGAGGTTTCAATAGCGTTTTGGAGTGGTATCATTCAAAATGAACGGCCCTTTTTTCAGCTCCAACACATAGTGCTCTAGTGGGCTATACTCCGCACATCTCACATATTTTCTCATTGGATCGTATTTGGTCCCCATTTTCCAGGCGAGTTGCTCCATGGCATCACCTTTTCCATTGCCAATGCGGCGGTAACTCTGAGCGCCACTTACCGCTGCACTTACCGCTGCAAGGTGAATGACCAACTATCAGGGACTCTAACGAAGATGTTTTTTGTGGGATATATATATATATATAGCAGCTACTAGTTCCAATTACAAAAATGATTATTAATTGGATTTATCATATGTTCCAATAATGTGCAATTATTCCAATTAGCTATAATTAAGATTAATTGACTATAATACAAATACACACACACACATATATATATATATATATACACCTTATATTTATTCATATGTTTGATAAATTTGGATTTCGATGGATTTCGTTGTTTGTTTTTCCAAGTGCAATTTTGAGAGCGACACGTTCCACTTTGAAGTGGCCACCCATTGGGAACCTATGTGCTTTGGACCGGTTGTTTCTTGCCCTGCGCCTAGGTCCATGACATGGTTCCACCACAGCTTGAGGCAACCATGCAATCTATCATTGGGTGCCTTGGATGGTGTGTTTTGGCCGGATTTGATGCACCGTTTTAGTCAGACTTCACCCATGAAGCATATTCTGCTCCTTTGGATAAGGTCTACACTCAAGTTGTCCAAAGCGCTGGTGTAAGGTGGCAGATTCATCATGTTCAAGGCTATATGCTATTCAGCTTCATAACTTTTATCACCAAACCCTATTAGTCCGAATGTGATGTGCGGCTTTCTGCTGAGCGGCTGATCTTGAAGTAAATGGTGGGATTTAACAGGTATCCTGGACATTTGTGGCAAACGATCTATACATTCCATGTGCTTTTGGAGCAGCTCCATGATTCTTACCATTTACAGTAGATGAAACCACTGTGAGAAACCCTCACAAGACCTGGTAAAACCGGTCCCAACTTTCTTCAGTTCCATTCTTCTCCTTTTTTAAACCTACCGCTGGGTTGGAGGGCTGGATGCATCTTGCAAATTGCTGTTTTACGGGCAAGAGATCTGGTCCCCAAATTTGCGGCCATGAACACATGGTAGATTGTGCTATATCTTTTCCAAGACCAAAGGTGTAGATTTCCCACATGTTCCGATTCCCACCCGCCCAAAAAATTGCTGAAAATTTTACCGCAAATTACACTCTTTCACCATAAACAAATTCCCATAGATTTCCCTAGATTTTACCACAAAAAGTGAAGATGTTCCCTATATTTTTCCATCAAACTGTAAAACAACATCAATTTCCCATAGATTTCTTCAGTTTATACCACAAAAAGTGAAGAAGTTCCCTATATTTCCCCATCAAACCATGGAGGACACCTTGAATTTCCCATCTTTCCCCATCTCAAAGCATAAGAAGCCCATGAATCTCCCATTCCCCCAGACCATGACCCATCCCTAGGAGTTGCTGGGTGGGCGTCGGCCAGGGCTCGGCCTCCTGGTTGGGTGGACTCGTGTTGCACCGCTACGGCGATCAGCGACTCTTCCAGTGCTCGGCTCTTCTGGCGCTGCTGGCCGCGCTGGGGCCCTTCAGTGTGGCCATTTGTGGCGGGGAACAAAGGGAACAAAGGGAACAAAGGGAACAGGGTGCCAGAAATGGAGAGAAATGTCCATGTTTCCACTTTAGTCATCTTTAGTCATTGTACATAATTGAGAGGGATATATATATATAATTATATAATAATATATATATATTCATACACAATATATATATATATATGTATATATGTATATATATCTATATCTATCTATACTTATAGACCTTGGAAATATGGAAGAAACACGTGAACAAAAAAATGGAGTGTGACAGCAGGGATTTGACGGGGATATAACGATTAACAAGAAGGACTTCAGCAACTAAATTCTCAAGCAATGAGGTTTTGATCCCTTCGCATATTCCTAAACACCCCCCACATGGGTCAGAATTTAGAAATGGCAGTATTTGATATTCGGGGGAAGGGATTAGAAAGGTCCAAACGATGGGATAGTTGGATAGAAAGGTTGAGTCATTTTCAGACTTAGTGGTAAATTATGAGCCGTTCTATCTGTTTGGTGGTTTCTATAGCAGGGATCTGATGCGGGTGAAGCAACATAATTAAGTAAAGCACACGACAGTTTAAAGCAACAAACATAGAGGATTCAATGGAGATAAGTGACAAGAATGGCAGTTTAATGAAAATGCCGCCAATAGAACAGGGTGCTGGCTGAGTTGCAATCAGCCAGCAGGTTCAACCAACTAGCAGACAAACAACACGTAGAATGCGTAGAATGCGTAGAATGCAATCGGTAAACCGATAAACTTGATAACTCATTGATAGGAAACTTCTTATGATGCACATGAAAATGGATCCAGATCATCCATGGTGCTTGGAGAATGTGGCATGTTTGGCTACACTTTAGCCATGCCTTTTTTTTTTGGCAAGCAGCATAGATCAACCATATTATGGGCCATTATTATCCATTATTGAGACGTGCTAAGGTGACAAGAGACCAAGGGGCTGAGCATCGCTTATTGGGAGACGTCAGCATCCAACACTGAAAGGAGAACCAAGTGCTTCAGATTTCGCTCAGCAACGAGAAGAGTGACGGCAGGGAAGCATCTCCTGGTTTGTGACGATGCTTCAATCCATGTCCCAGCTTCTAAACTTCCGGGCCCTGGCGGAACGTCACCTGCGAGCGGTTGCAAATTGCACATACCCGATCCTGACGATGATTATGATGATGATCATGATGACGGTAATGGTGACAATGTTCATGAGACGGAGTAGCAACATGTCCCACGGCGAGATGAGCTTGGGATGTGCTGGTGCTGCAATTTGCAGGATGATGCGAGAAGACTAAAAAAAGACCCATGCGACCCTTGGAGATATGGAATGCGTGGACAACACTCGGACGGGTGTTAAAAACATGTTTGATGATTATCATTGATATATTTTCGACGAATCACATATCACTCTGTAAGCATGCATAGAGAAAGATATCTGCGTAATTATGCATGCATATTTGTATATATAATATGTATATATATATATATATGTATGTATGTATACACATATCTATGCATATGCATGAGCTCAGATTCTCTTGCGAGCTTGCAGATCAAAGCAGCCACCATTTCGAGCTTCTTGCTGGATCTTTGCAAAACCCATGGCATGACTCCGAACTTGAGCCAGGGCAAGACCGAGATCATGTTTTCTACTCGTGGCCAAGGACAGAAAAGTTTCCGAAAACATTGGTTTGGTCCTTCTTCCAAGAGGCTCTTTCCAGTCATAGGGGATACGGGATTTTACCAAATTCCCATTGTTGGCGCCTACAGACATCTTGGCGGCGTTCTTCATCACTCCGGCGAATTGAAACAGGAAATCCGCAGGCGCATTGGAATTGCGCATCAAACCTTCACAACATACCGCAGACTCCTCTTTCAGAACAAGATTATTCCGTCGAAGAAGAGGGCGGAATTGTTCAGATGCCTAGTTCTCAGCAGGCTTTTGTACGGTACGGATTCCTGGGTCATTGATGACCAGAAGACCAAAAGTCTTTTTCATGCAGCGGTGATGAAGCTTTACAAGAGGCTCATTGGGGTGCGCCCGGAAGAACGTGTACCCGATGACCTCATTCTTACCAAGATTGACCTTCCAAGTCCAACTGAACTTCTACGAGTCTCACGTTTGCGTTATTTGAAGACCCTTTTTTCAGCTGGCAAAGTTGTCTCTTGGGGACTTTTCAATGTGGATCAGGGTTGGTGCCGGCTCATTGAAGATGATTTGACCTGGATGCACCAGCAGCTACGGAACTCTAGTTCCTTGCAAGATCCCAAGCAGCACCTAGCGCAATGGCTTGACATCATTCAATATCATCCTGGCTTTTGGAAGCGGCTCACGACGAGAGCCATGAAACATGCTGCCGGACAACGTGCCAAGTTATGCAAGGTGGTGCAGACACACAATGAACTTTTTGAGCTCATGCGCAACCATGACTTCTCAGTGCCCACTCCGTTGCGGCGTAGAGAGCCAGCCGCTGCGGCTTTTGGATGCATGAAATGCCAACTTGCGTGCAGAAGCAAGGCTGGGGAAGGAGCGCACATGTTCAAAGCACATGGCATCACACACCCGGTGAGGCATCTGTTTCAAACCACGCAGTGCGCTATTTGCCTCACTGAGTATCACTCCTTTGGGAAGTTGAAAATGCATCTCATTCGAAGCACGAGTTGTCGACAGAGTTGGCATGGTTTGCGTTCTATGCATGCGCCTATGCCAGGGCTTGGCTCCATAGTGGATGAGGATATGAGATTGGGCACTGATGGACTCATTCCGCCTCTGCAAGCTGAAGGCCCTTTGGATGAGGCGCGCAGACGAAGTGACTTCTCACTTGTTCTAGAGGAGCTATATGAAGACTTGGCTCTGATCATTCTACACTCCACGGAATTGCGCCGCCTTGAGGATTCGTTGAGAGAACGCATCACCAGGGAACCGCTTTCGTGGACTAGATGCCTTGCTACATTATGTGAACTCTACAACAACTTGGAGCATGATGCGCAGGATCTGGGCGATCTTCCAC
>CAMXCT020003189.1:36540-73567 GCA_947184155.2 Cladocopium goreaui | reverse complement strand
CATGGTGTTTTCCCATCCGGGAGCTGTCTTTTGAACAGAAGGAGCAGCAAGAGCAGGAGCAGCAGCAGCAGAAGGAAAAAGTAACTAAAAAATCATCCTTTTCTATGGGTTTCAGAAGTTACATTAGGCAGTTTTTAGTCGCAATTTTGATGCTTTTCCGTCCTTCAGGGCCCTGCTGTTTGAGCGTGGCGGAGGCGCCGTTTCTGAGCTTGGAAATTCCCATCCGGGAGCTGTCTTTTGAACAGAAGGAGTACCAAGAGCAGGACCAGCAGCAGCAGCAGCAGAAGGAAAAAGTAGCTAAAAAATCATCCCTTTCTATGGGTTTCAGAAGTTACATTAGGCAGTTTTCGGTCGCAATTTTGATGCTTTTCCGTCCTTCAGGGCCCTGCTGTTTGAGCGTGGCGGAGGCGCTGTTTCTGAGCTTGGAAAGCTAGAAGACGGCTACTTTTCTTGTCTTTCGAACAGAAGTAGCAAGAGCAGGAGCAGCAGCAGCAGGAGGAAAAAGTAGCTAAAATCATCCTTTTCTATCGAAATTTTGATGCTTTTCCGTCCTTCAGGGCCCTGCTGTTTGAGCGTGGCGGAGGCGCCGTTTCTGAGCTTGGAAATTAGGGAGTTTTTGGTCGCAATTTTGACGCTTTTCCGTTCTTCACTGCCATGGTGTTTTCCCATCCGGGAGCTGTCTTTTGAACAGAAGGAGCAGCAAGAGCAGGAGCAGCAGCAGCAGCAGAAGGAAAAAGTAACTAAAAAATCATCCTTTTCTATGGGTTTCAGAAGTTACATTAGGCAGTTTTTGGTCGCAATTTTGATGTTTTTCCGTCCTTCAGGGCCCTGCTGTTTGAGCGTGGCGGGGGCGCCGTTTTTGAGCTTGGAAATTCCCATCCGGGAGCTGTCTTTTGAACAGAAGGAGTAGCAAGAGCAGGAGCAGCAGCAGCAGCAGCAGGAGGAAAAAGTAGCTAAAATAATCCTTTTCTATGGGTTTCATTAGGGAGTTTTTGGTCGCAATTTTGATGCTTTTCCGTCCTTCAGGGCTCTGCTGTTTGAGCGTGGCGGAGGCACCGTTTCTGAGCTTGGAAAGCTCGAAGACGGCTACTTTTCTTGTCTTTTGAACAGAAGGAGTAGCAAGAGCAGGAGCAGCAGCAGCAGGAGGAAAAAGTAGCTAAAATCATCCTTTTCTATGGGTTTCAGAAGTTACATTAGGGAAAGCAATGTGGGGCATTGCCGTGCTGTGTGGCAACCTTAAGCTGGAAACTTCATCAGGTCTGCACGCGCCACTGGTTGGTGCGACACTGCCGGCCGCTGGGATTGCGATGCGTTACCCGAATTTGGCCGGAAGCCAGTGTTGAGTGCACCACCGTGCCGCATGTTGGACATGCATGCGAATATGTGCGGCCTGCGAGCAGGCCATTGGCAACGCGAAATTGTTTGCCGCAGCCCTTACTGCGGCGGTGATCGACGCGCCCTGTTGCCACGGGGCTTTGTACAGACTTAGCACAGTACGGGCAGATGTATGTGTGCAGTTGTGGCGGTGCTGTGTCGGGCCCTACAGCACGCGGCTGGGTCGATGAATGGACCGCATCCATTTTTTGACCGGTGGCAACCTCATTTGTGGTTTTCTCTTCGCACGTCAGCGCCGCGGCAACTGTTTTTTCCCTACTGCTTGCCTGCAAGCGGCCGGCCGACGCCATGTCAGCAGAGCGCATTTTCACGGGATCTGTCGAATGATCATGTGTGCGTGCTTTCTTGTTTGCGGCGATTGCTTCCCATGTCTCCTGGATAATTTGTCTGCGGCGAAGTCTTTTCCGGAGAGGCTCTAGGCGGGCTGTACTGGAAGCAGCAGCGCGCTTGCGGACTGCATGCTGCATCTTCGCAGCGTGGCATGTGTCGCAAGTCTGCGTTCCATCCTCTTTTACAGAGGGCCGCCTGGAAATAAAGTAGGAAAAGTGGTGCCGCGACCGCCGCTGGTGGCAGACCGCGCATTTCCAAGAGCCGCGGGTCTTGGTCTGGCATTGCAAACACAATCGACGTTTGGGATCTCGCGTTTGCCAAGCTACATGGCTGAAGTATTCTTTCGTCTGCTTTGTCTGGCATAAAAAACATTGCTTTTTTGCATCACACGACAGACAAACGCGATACATGCTCCATCGCGGGTTTTGGTGCTTTGACGCAAAGTGTGCCGCGGCGTGCCACAGGCCACACTGGGTGCATCGGTAAGGTGTTCCTGCCTCGCGCTTCTGCGCGGTGCATTCTTTGCAGACCCGATAGGTCTCCTGTTTCCACTGCGCTTTGGTGAAAGCGTCTTTGCGTTTCATCTCCCCACACTCGTGGCACGGCCTTTCATCCAAGTACTTCTTGCGCAACGCATCCCAGTCCACCGGCTCCTGCTTCCACACGTCCAGCAGAAGTTGCCGTCCCAGCGGAAGGCCTTCTTGAAAAGGCGCCAGCGGGAACGGTCGGTAGATCAAGATCTTCTGCCGTGTGCGGCAGCGTGTCATCCCAATGTACGCCGCTATTGGGTCAGCACCGATCATGTCGACGATCACGCCCGGCTCTATTGTGCTTCCTTGCGCGCCGTAGAACGTGTCGGCGAAGTCGGGCGCGATTGGAAACTGGTAACGAGTCACTTTCAATTGTGGGTTGGCGCGGCCCGCGTCCAAAAACCACATTCCACTTTGCACGCTGACCGGGAAGACGTTCTCTTGATCGATTCCTGGAATTGTCCAGCGTGTTCGTGTTTCAAAACGCACAAAAATATATTCAGGAAGTTTGTTCCAAATTGTGGCTCCGTCTGCCGACGCTGTGTCTGTTTCAACGCGAGACCACCCGCAGACTGTTCCATGGCACCCTTTCAAACTCTTGAACTCCTTTCGGTAGAGATGCTCTCGTGCTTGCACTGGCATACTAACGCACAGCGGCAGGACGCCGTACCGGTTGCCGCAGTCGGCGTCGCTGCGCTGCAGCCACGTGAGCTTGTCGTGGGCGATGTCGGGTTTCTCGTGCAAAGCTCGCGATGAAACTTTGTCCATAGCCACTGCATAGTAAATGACTTGCCCGCGCTGTCGCGCCCATTGTTCCGCGCGCAATTTGTTTACGTGGCACTTCACCCCGTTCGTATGGAAAATTCCTCGGGCCAAGGTAAAACCCTCCGCAAACCGAGGATCGTCTGGATCCACTGCAACTAAACGCTTAGTCTCCCGTTCAGCGTGACAGATTCGACATTCGTACTTGAGAATCGTCGTCGCTGTGGAACCGTGCTTGTACAAGCGATAGCATGCATTTTCTCCGCAGGTAGGCTGCTGCGTTGTTGCGCACCAGCTTCCCGGAACTCTTGTGGGTCGGCCATGTAGGAATGCATGGTTGTCTTCGGATAAGCGTCCGACGCGAAGTTCGGCTTGTAGCTCCTGCAACCAGACATCTTGCGTTCGTTCGCACCGTATTAGTTCTGAAACTCCGTGTAGGCCACCTTGTACGCTGGAGGCCCATACGATCTGCTGGCCTTGCAAGCTTAGTGGCAACTTCTTAAATGGGACGCCTGTCACAAGGTGCCAGGGAATTTGACCGAGAAACGTTCCACGTGGTGGAGGTAGCTGCCACAGGTCGCCTGAGAGAATGACATTGAGGCCACCGAAGGGCGCAATGCAGTTAGGGGTATGTTTGCCATATTTTGTGGCAGATAGATCTAAAACAAGTTGCCGACAGCGAGCTTCGAGACGCGCTAACATCTCAGCACTCACCATGCTGATTTCGTCGAGAAGAAGCCAGCGCCACTGCACGGCTTGCCGCGCCAGATCGAGAATCCGTTGGCCAGCAACGTTGTGATCGTTGCCGTGCCACGACAGCCCGAGAGCTTTGTGGATCGTCTCACCATCCAAGGGTTCAGCATTGACAGCTTGGAACGCAACAACTTGAAATTCTTTGCCTGGAGTCCAGCCAAGACATTTTTCGAACAAGTCACGGCGCAATATGTTCAGCACATACGATTTGCCTGTGCCTGGCCCGCCGTGCAATGCCCAGCGAAGAGCCTCCGTGTTAGTTTCGGCTGCGCCGCCGCGATCTTGCCCCGTGGCTGCTTCGTGCTTGATCCGCGCGCAAACGGTTTCAATGAAGCATAGCTGCTCTGGGTTGCACTGCTTTGTCTGACTTAGATCATGGCGAAATTGGTCGATTTTCTGTGTTGTTGCCCGTGCTTCGATTTCACACGCGCTTGGCAGAGAGTTGTGGACCGTCTTTGCGTTTGTATTGTTACATTTGCGCTCTAATGCTTTCAACCCTCTTCGGATCGCCTTCGGATCGTGGGCTTCGAATGGATTGCGTGTAGTTTCATTTGCCGCACAGTAGGAGTTGTGCTGCCACGTCGTTGCAGCTCGCGCCGCCGCGTCTTCGTAACTTGCAAGAAGTTTGGTGTCAACATCCTTTGGTTGGTCTGTGGTGCGTGTAGCTCGATGTTGTCCCGTTTTTCGAAAAGATGTTTGTAGTGCTGTGGGAAGTGTAGTCGCAGTGACGAGCAATGGCTCATCAATGCCACTGTCATCACTGTTTGCGTCTTCTGCGCCGCTCGGGCGTACACGGTACACTGAAAGAAAGTTACCGACGTAGTGTTTTGTGTCTTCGCATGGGAGATGCGTCAACCACATGCGTAACGCATCAACCCAACTTTCTGCTGCCGCTTTCAAACGACCGACAAATGGTACATTTCCCGATGCCATAGGTGCTTGCAACGTCCATGCTCGAAAATAGGTCATCGTCAATCTTGCGTTCGCTTCTCGTTGGCCGTCCTTGTGCAAAGGAACGGGCGAATTTTCAAAGTGCGGGCAGCATGGGCGAAGACGCCGTTGAAGATAGCAACGATGTCGCAACTGTTTCGTTGCGGTGGTCTCTTGTAGACCAATGCGATTGGGTGTCCATGACACTATTAGCTGGTAATCGCGTTCCGGTTGCAACTGTATTTTCTTATCTGGGTCCGTTTCTCGCTGCATTTTTTGAATACCAGCTGGTGTTAGGGTCACATCCCAACTTGCCTTATCTTCGTGATTCCATTCACGTTGTGTTGTTGGCACGCGGGCAAGTGTGACCGCCCATTCCGCAACAAATTCATACGGTGACAACCACCACACTTCGGACGCAACAGGTCGGTGACCGTAAACTTGCACAATGTCGACAGCACCTAGATGTCGGACACCAGAGGCTTGTCGCCGTGTCCACTTTGTGGTGGCGCGCTTGGTTGCTGACGTGCTAGCGGCTTCATTGTGATACATCGCTACGAACTCTGCAAACGCAGCTCCAGGGAAACTTTCAAATGTTGTTGTAGCTATGCGCTCAGCTGCAACTACTGCACTTTCGCGATGATACGCGCGCAAGTTACAGCATTCCACTTGCCCGCGCACAACACCTTTTAGGTATGCATCACTTAGAAATCGGTTTGCATGTCGCTTGCCCACATCGTCCAAAGCTTTCCCACCATGTTGCGCATGCAACTGTTCATGTCCTTTCTGAAATTCCTTGATTTCTCCGTGTCCCATAGGCTGACTCTTGGAGCAATAATCCGCACAATACCCAGTTTGTGCGTCTTGTGCCCTTTGCGCCGCAAGTGAAATCTCGTGGCGTTCTTGCGTCGTAAGGGTGTCCCCGCAGGTTCGACAGGCGTAGGGTAGTCGATATGGAATTTGGACATCACAATTGGCACCGCGCAATCCGGCTAACATGGCCGGTGCACAACCATTCAACCACTCGTGCCCGCAAGGACCATGTAAAGCTCCTAAACGATTTTTCCGTCCGCCAACAGGCATACCATGCAATTGGAGTTTGCAGGGGCATAACACGGTTGCTTCTGAGCAGAGCCACTGGGTGCGAGGAAAATCGCTCTTGCACAACCCGGGCCGATCACTTTTTTGACACCCTGCTAGTGGAACGCGTTCTTGCGTGACTTCATTGTATGGGTGGTAGTGATGCTGTTTTAGAAGCTGCAATTGGACAACGTCGTTTTCTAAGTACTGTCTTCGCCATTCGGTCGCCTCTGCTTCTAGATCGTCTGCTGCCGCAGCCCGACGCAAGAGATAGTCGGGCAGCTGGGTCATAGTCACATCGTGCTCATGCGATGGCCATGACGCTTCAGCAGCTGCAATTCGCGCATCCATGCCGGCAAGGGACTGGCCCGCATAGGTAGCGTGGCACACATGGGCGTTATATGCTTCGTATTCCCGACGCAAAGCGTCAAGGCGCGGACGTGAAAATTCAAAAATTTCTGCCAGCGAGGTATGCTGATGCAGACATTGAACAAACACTTGCATGTGCCCATGCTGACCACCTGTGCTCTTTTGCGCCTCTAAGGAAATGTAGACAGCATCTACGCGCCCAAAAATTCCGCCGCTTGTCTCTGCATTGCTGCCGCGTAAGTCTTGACAGGGCTCTAAGCCACAAAAGCGGTTGCAATCAGGACAAAAAGGACAAATACGCACACCAAAAAGGTGCTTCAACATTAAATGTGTGAGCACGCGAAAACCATCCACTGCGGCCAGAGGATCCCTTGCTAAAACTTCGCGACGCTCTGCCCAAGACATGGGTAACGTGAACTCATATTCAAATGGCCCAGGCGTTGCAGCACTTGCTGTGCCGAGATCAGGGAAAAACATGTTGCCGGCTGGAAAATCTTGCGCGACAGATGCAGCACGTACAGGATCAGATGCCCGAACTCGTGTCATGCGAACAAAAAGCAACTGATGTGCCTCATCTGGCGTATAAGTGACGAACAACGGTACCCCATACCGAATTCGCATCGCCTGGATTTCGAACCGCATTCTCTTTCGCGCTTCCTGTGTCCCTGGTAACCCCTGCGCTGTATGTCGCATGTTCGTCAACAATTTTCGCGCCATCGGCTTCAGGCCTTGCACATATCTGAGCTTGGAGACATCTCCTTTGATTGGGCGCGGTTGACCTGTAACATCTATATAAGAGCCCTTCAGGGCGAGCAACAAGTCTTGTGCCGCCTGTTCCAGGTGCTTTCCTGTCGGCTGCACCCACTCTTGCGTTTCTTCATCGTAGAAGCTCCGCGAGTATGCATCCGTTGTTCGGGACAGATTCAAAGCTGATCGAAACAGCAGATTCCACGACGTAAAGCCAAAAACCCAATCACGACTGACTTGCGCCTCGATGCGTCGCGCCATGACTTTGACCCATGTATTTAGCTCGACGTGCGGATCTTCCGTGTGGCGTCGAAGCCGTTTCCGTTGGCTCCACTTGGGCACATCAGGCAAACCAATGCCATATGGGAAGACAAAAGGAAAGGCTAAAGCAAAGTAAAGTGGCTGAAATTGATCCAAAAGTTTGGTGCCCGTATACAGTGTCACTTCTGGAAGAGGCTGCGCAGGCGCTGGCTGACTGCGGGTCACAATGTCTTCCAGTGCAGACACGTGTTGTGCATTTAGATCGTGACATCCTGCAGTTGTTTTCTCTAGAACGACCGCGTTCGGTTTCAGCAAACGTCCGAACTCACAACTCACTTGTGCTTCAGACATTTGGTCGTTGAAGGGCGTAGCTGCTTTTTGCCGCAAGACGTGATTAAGACTCCCATCGTTATCCAATAAGGCAATGATTTCGGCGGGAACGTCATTTTCTGGTAACATTTCGGCACGTGCTTCCACGAGTGCCATATCTATTCCTTTGTACGCAGGATGGCTTCGCGCAACCATTGTTGCGATTAATCTCACAACGACCTGACGCCGGACAACTGCTTGGTGAATGATGTGTTGACGCATCGCTGCTTTGTCTTTCTTGTCTCCTATTTTTATTATAACGGCAATTTTGTCACTTAATGCTTTGCCTACGTGCGGTAGGCAACCAGCAGGCGTATTCGATGCCAGTTTTTCGTCTAAACGTTGGAATTCGGACAACAAGTCTTCCCATGGCAACGGAAACGTCGTTGCATTTCCTTTGGCGCATAGGCGGTGCCGGTTCATAAATGCATCTTGGGCTAAACTCCGGTCTTGCAGGTAGCGCCATTCAATGCTAAAACACGTCAAGGCAGTCATGCAAGGGCTTGCACACAAGAGTTCTAAGACAGTGCATTCTTGCGCATAGATCTCCCGCGGTGGATGTCCGAGTATCATATCGTTGCTCAATGCTGCTGGTGGTTTGCTCCTATGTCGATACACATAGTTCCAACAAGAGGAACAAATTGGTACTTCGCAGTGTGTGCACACAGACTCCATGGAACAATGCCTGTAGCAAGTTTTGTCTTCGGGACATGCAACCACACGAATCGTGTAGGAAGGGCAAGACTTTCGTTGCGTTACATTGCAATGCATTGCATTGCACTACATTGCATTGCATAGCATTACATTGCCTTACATTGCGTTGCATTACACTTCATTACATTGCATTGCATTACCTTTCGTTGCTCTTCATTGCAATGCAGGGCATTGCATTGCATTACATTGCATGGCATTACATTGCATTACATGGCATTGCATTACATTTCACTGCATTGCATTGCATTGCATTACATTTCATTGCTTTTCATTGCAATGCATTGCATTGCATTACGTTGCTTGGCATTACATTGCATTGCATTCCATTACATTGCATTGCAGTACATTGCATTGCATTACATTGCATTGCATTACATTGCATTACATTGCATTGCATTGCAGTACATTACATTGCATTACATTGCATTGCATTACATTGCCTTACATTGCATTGCATTGCAGTACATTGCATGGCATTACATTGCATTGCATTGCATTTCATTGCATTGCATTACATTGCATTGCAGTGCAGTACATTGCATTGCACTACATTACATTGCATTGCATTGCATTACATTGCATTCCATTCCATTGCATTGCATTGCAGTACATTGCATTGCATTACATTGCATTGCATTGCAGTGCATTTCAGTGCATTGAATTGCAGGCTTTCATTTATGGTTTCTTTAGGTCAATTTATGATTTCTTTCGGATTCATTTTGTGTTGCATGTAGGGGTTTCTGGCAGCAATTCATTCGGGTTTCTTTCGGTTTCACCTACGGTGTTTAAACTTTCATTTAAGATACAAACAGGAAAAAATAAAACAAAAAAAAGTAGGATTTCAATTTCATGTAGGAATTCTCTGGAGATTTACATCTCTTAAAGGTGTTATTTCGAGTTTCTTTTGCGTTTCTGTCGGGTTTCATGTCGGGTTTCATTTAGGGATTCTTTCCGACTTCCTTTCGGGTTTAATTTCGAGTGTTATGTGAATTTCTTATCAGAAAATCTTGTCAAGGTTTTCAAACATTCATGTGGGTTTCTTGAGAGTTTCTTTAGAGTTTCATTTCGGATTTCGTTCATGAGGAGTCAAAAAAACACGGGGGAGGTCAAACAAACAAGGTGGGGGATCAAAAAAAACAACGCCCTCGTATACTTCGATAAAATATCATGCACCTGTGCGGCGCAACCATGCACCTGTGCGGCGCAACACTAGCTGTATAATAATAGGGCCAAAAATATCGTGTATATATACATATATTTATTTATCTAACTATTATACAGTTACTTAGATCCATGAACCCATAAAATGAACCCATAAAACCATAGGATCAGAATATTAACATGTACTCAAATGAAAAACCCATTTACACATGAAAATTCAAACCTATCAAATTTATTTCACAACGATATACATGGCAAAAAGGTCGAGAGCCTCAAGGTGCGATACATTTCATTGCGTTACATTGCAATGCCTTACATTGCATTACATTGCATTGCATGCCATTACATTGCCTTACATTGCGTTGCATTACACTTCATTGCATTGCTTTGCATTACCTTTCGTTGCTCTTCATTGCAATGCAGGGCATTGCATTGCATTACATTGCATGGCATTACATTGCATTACATGGCATTGCATTACATTTCGCTGCGTTGCATTGCATTGCATTGCATTACATTTCATTGCTTTTCATTGCAATGCATTACATTGCATTACATTGCATTGCATTACATTGCTTGGCATTACATTGCATTACATTACAGTCAATTGCATTACATTGCATTCCATTACATTGCATTGCAGTGCATTGCATTGCATTACATTGCATTGCATTGCATTACATTGCATTGCATTGCATTACATTGCCTTACATTGCATTACATTGCAGTACATTGCATGGGATTACATTGCATTGCATTTCATTGCATTGCAGTGCAGTACATTGCATTGCACTACATTACATTACATTGCATTGCATTGCATTACATTGCATTCCATTACATTGCATTGCATTGCAGTACATTGCATTGCATTACCTTGCATTGCATTGCATTGCAGTGCATTGCATTTCATTGCATTGAATTGCAGGCTTTCATTTATGGTTTCTTTAGGTCAATTTATGATTTCTTTAGGGTTCATTTTGTGTTTCATGTAGGGGTTTCTGGCAGCAATTCATTCGGGTTTCTTTCGGTTTCACCTACGGTGTTTAAACTTTCATTAGGGTTTTATTTCGAGTTTCTTTTGCGTTTCTGTCGGGTTTCATGTAGAGTTTCATTTAGGGATTCTTTCCGATTTCCTTTCGCGTTTAATTTCGAGTGTTATGTGAATTTCTTATCAGAAAATCTTGTCAAGGTTTTCAAACATTCATGTAGGTTTCTTGAGAGTTTCTTTAGAGTTTCATTTCGGATTTCGTTCATGAGGGGTCAAAAAACACGGGGGAGGTCAAACAAACAAAGTGGGGGATCAAAAAAAACAACGCCCTCATATACTTCGATAAAATATCATGCACCTGTGCGGCGCAACCATGCACCTGTGCGGCGCAACATTAGCTGTATAATAATAGGGCCAAAAATATTGTGTATATATATATATATAACTATTATACAGTTACTTAGATCCATGAACACATAAAACCATAAGATCAGAGTATTAACATGCTCAAATGAAAAACCCATTTACACATGAAAATTCAAACCTATCAAATATATTTCACAACGATGTACATAGCAAAAAGGTCGAGCTGCCAGCTTTGCTTCCTTGCCACTTCTTCCGGGGTCGGCGGCAGGGGCGGCAGCCCTTAAATATGATATGTACATAATTTGAGGCAGCGCTTATGTGACTCATACCCCTTTGCGCTCCAGAGTTTTTCAACAATTCAAGGAGACACAAAGGGTTGAACATCCCCCTAAGCTTGGATGTCTATCACAAAAGACCAAACTCGATGGGTTGCAGCCATGCCTAATTTAGAACCGCCAGGGGGCAATGGGTTCAACAAGTTATATTGCTCAACCGCTGTATTCAAAGAATATCAATTGTGAGAAAAAAATCCCTTTGATTCATCACTTTGAAACCAAAGTTTTGGCGGGGATGTTTTTGTAGTTAAGTCCCGATTTCTGGTGGGTACAGTTGGCAATTTTCCTTCTTCAAATCCACATTCTTGGCAGTGAATGGTATGCAACTCATGATAAATCACCATATTTGTTCTTTTAACATCCACATGTTTAATCATGGTTGGTACAAGTAGAGACCGCATTTGCAAACTGGTAAAAAATCCACACATATTCATAAACGTTTTTCGGTCAATATCTGTAAATCACGGTGAAACCCGCAGTGTTGGATGGTTCATAGAATTGGATGATGGGAAAATTTACAGGAAAGCCCAAACAATTTGATGGAAAAAAACCATGGTTTCCTGTAGATTTTCCCTTAAACCAATCCAGTGAATGGTGAAATCCCCAGGTTTTCGGTTGCAGATGTCGTTCGGTCCCAGTCTCCGTGCATCGGAAGCTCAACGCCAACGTCTCCGCGCCCACGGCCCTGGCCGCCGCGCCGCGCAGCTCGTAGCCGCGCGTGCGCAGCACGCGGCGGCAGAAGTCCTGGCATCTAAAATCCATGGATCCATTTGGGAGAAGCTTGAACTTCGTATCGTATCGTAGCATATTTATCGTATGTACATGTATATATATATATATATAACGATGCTTGGAATCGGTTGTATAGTGTTCATCATATTCATCCAGACATCTAGTCATGAACAGGTCAACTTTTTGGTGGCTCCATCCTCTGAGGGAGCCCTCAGCACCGTGACGTTGCTCAAGCCGTTGAGCGCCACGTTGTGCCTAGGGGACCAACGAAGTGACTCTCTGTGGGGGGTCACAAGGGGACTGGATCCGGATGTGAGATACCCATGGAAGCCAAAAATGTCGGTGGCTGTTGATGATTTTTTGTATACGACATTATACGACTACTAATCTTATGTAATATTGCTAAACCGTCCAGTAACTGACAACCTACCCCTATAGCTACCAGGGAAGAGCATAGTGACCAAGCCAACTAAGAATGCTGCATGACACCAAGTATACAGTTGGCATAGCATTGGAGGCAAAGTTGGTATGAAAAGTGGCTCGTTCAGGAAGACAAATTTTGCACGGTAGGCTAGGCCAGTTTCGGAGTTCTCGCAATGATGAACTCTGTATGGATGACGAAACCAAATCCAAAAGCAGGGGATACACGAGGAGTGACATGGGTGCCAGGGGCTTGTCATCCACCAGAAGGATGGGATGTGACCATGATAGGCCCATGTGACACTCAGCCGCTTTCCGTGTCACCAGGCTACTGTGCAGCATCCACCAAATGCCGGTTGATCTCCACTGCTAACACCTTGAAGGGTTGAAGGGTTGGCCAGCTTTTCACAATAGCTGCAACGACCCATAAAGGCGGACGATCGTTTGACGGTTGTCTCAGTCATTTTCTGGGGCCTTTCGAGGCCATAAGAAACTCAATGAAACGCATCCCTTTCGGAAGCCCCTAACATCACCAGTGAGGTCGGCCTGGCGAAAGAACGGCGCCAACGCCACGGTGTGACTTCCACAACCACAGTAGAGTTCCAGGAGGTCCTACCAGGCGCGAGGTGAACCTGCAAACATTTGGAGGACTTAACCAACAAAAATGAAGGGGTCAACATGGGTTAACCATCAACAAATGGGTGATTTGACAATGATTTAATGTGATTGAATATTATGAGTTCATATGATTTAAATATCATTTGGGCTGGTTGTTTTTACAAATTTTGAGTATAAAAATGGGTCACTTGGAACTGGTATGAACTGGTCAAAATGAGGTATGTTAAGATATGTTAACATGGAGCACTGATCGCCTGAAAGTTGGGGAATCCAGTTTGGAAGTTAGGATTACTAAGTAGCTAAGTTGTTGGTCACTCGGGTATGATATCTATGATATGATGGGATATTTGATTAACATTATATAAACATTATACACACATTATATTATATATAATATCATATATAGCATGGTACACACAACACCGGGGAAACCCCGGGTTTTCGCACCGTCGGCTCGGCGAGGTGCTGCAGCACGTCCCCCAACCACTCGGCCGTGGCCACGGCCTCAGCGGATGCCCGAAGGAACTCTAACTGATGATATGGGGATACCCTCTGGTTATGTCAACAGTTTGCTATTGAAAATGGCCCATTTATGGTGAGTTTTCCCATTAAAAATGGTGATTTCCATAGCTATGTTAAATTACCAGAGGGTAACTGATGATTTTACAAATATCAAACTGGGATGATAACATGATTCTCTGTGTGATGATAGATGTCTGATGTATGTAATCAGCCAGTTTTAGATATACTGTATATGATATGTCGGTCTTTAAACATCTATATACACGATTCCTGGGATGCGGATCCAAGTAGTCAAAGCACTGAGATCCAGGCAATGTGTGGGTTGGGATTGGAGAATTGTCCTCGGCGAAAAAGAATTGGACTCCCAGAGATGTTGAGATTTTCGACCCCTGGTGATGCAATTTTTTGGGGGGTACCCAATTCGTTTAGGGAGGAGAAACACCAGAAGTAAGTTTCCTCCTCGTCACGCAACCATTCCTGTGACATAGTATGTCCCAAAAGGAGTTTCAGAGCGTTTCCATACTCTCTGCCTCAAAACCAATATCAAGTCACCCAGGAGTCGCATGACAAGTTTTCCTCATCGCTATTGGTTTCATCACCATTTCTTTTGGTTCAAAAAGCATTTCAACGGGTGTTGTTTCTCGCACCAACCCTTCTTGATACTTCGGATATGCCAGTTAAACTTGGTTTCCCTCAAACCATCCAACCCCAACCAGCCCTAAATTAGCACCAAGTGGCCGAATGGCTGTCGATATTTGACGCTGCGACCCTTCATCTGCAGCACTTCATCGACAAAGTCCTGACCTGCACAGGGCAGCAGGACATCCTCGGTGGAGTCGCAAATTGCCATGGGGAAACAGAAATCTGAAACCACCAAGCAGCTATCTGCAAATCTATTTATAGAAGTTTATGAGAAGGCGGCTCGGTCAGATTGTGGAACTTCCTGATACTTCCCAATCACACTTGGGATGGTCGCTTGAGAAACCGTTTGCAAACGTGAAATGTGTTAGTGGTAAGCTGGTCCAAAATGATAAAACGGGTGTAAGAGTATGGATCAAAAGAGGACAAACATTCAAAATGGCTTCATCCAAAAATATGCGAGAAATCTGGGGTCTTTTCCTGCCTGCAGGATAGCTTCGCTGCTTGCCCTTGGCGGAGACCAAGATCACCAGCGACTGCAGGTCGGGCAGCTTTGACAAAAGGCCTGGGCCGCGAGCCGGGCACCGTTGGAGAGGCTGAAATCAACTGACCCTGGTAGATTCACCTGGTATATGTACATTATGTGTATATATACATACATATAGATATATATATATATATACATATGTATATATATATGTATGCATATATATACATGTATATATATATGTACGTATAGCCGTATAGCTGTATCAATTTCAAAAGGAACCCGTCCCACTTTGGGATGCAACCAACAAAACAGCAGATCTATATGCAACCAATTTGTCGTCCCTGCCTGCGTGGAGTTGCTGCAACACCTCATCACCTGGGTGCGTTTTCCATGACAGTTCTGCCACCAGAGGTTGGAGAACCACACTTGAAGCCATGGTTCAGTGAGTTCAGATGTCTGTGAGTCTAGGGCTAACTATTAGACTAACTAGGACCTATAGTAACTATAGGATTAATATAGATTAATGACTAGGTCGGGCTATTATCGTCCCAAACATACGAAACAGCATCAAGTGAAAACACGAATCAGCTTCGCAGAATCAACTTCCTTGGATTCTCACTCGCAAAAGATGAAGAAAACAAGAATCAAAGATCAACCATGAAAACAACAAGCGAACTAAATCATTGATGAATCATGAAGGAAACAAATACTAAGCTTAGTAAACTCGTGGGATGTTCACGTTGAAACATGTTCGCCCCAACCCGGACGTTGCTCCACACTCATCCTCATCCTCATCATCATCATCATCATCATCATGATCATCATCATCACCATCATCATCATCACATCATGATCATCATCACATTAAAATTCGCCACCCCCTCTGAACAATATGTTGACTGGGGTAATAACATCAACTTTATCTTCATGAGGGGTCAAAATTCGCCACCCCCTCTGAATATGTTGATTGGGGTAATAACAACATCAACTTTATCTTCATAAGGGATCAAAATTCGCCACCCCCTATGAACAATATAGATTGAGGTAATAACATCAACTTTATCTTCATAGCCACCTGAAGTCAGACGCGGCGCAACGTCAGGGTTGCAGCGAACATGTTTTAACTAGATACACCAATCATTCACCTACCCATTTAGTCCTGGCCATCTCCACTACCCCCATCCCCCGAGCCTGGCAGCTCCGAGGTGTCGGGGCCATAGACGAAGCCTTGGATGAGGCTCGTATCACCGTATTGTTGGTGGCAATTTTAAGAGTCAGCCTATCCAGCATTGATATGACTGCACATACATATGTATATACATATATATATATACAGTATAATATATATATATACATATATACATATATATATATACACATATATATATATACATATATATATATATATATTATATACATATGTATGTGCACAAGTTCATATCACATGAACTAATATCATCAGTTTGTCACCTGTTTTGGCTCATAATTTAATAACCAACATTATCTTGGGTCATCCACACGTTGGTGGAAGTCCTGAATCCGCTGGGCTGTTGAGATTTGGGCCACGATCGATCATCGATCTTCAAAGTTGCACTCTCAGTATCACATGAACATCGAAAGACACTGAGAAATCAATGATATATATAATCATATATATATATGATACTATCTATTGTGATACTATCTCAAAATCAGAAAATCAATGAAAATCATAGGATTTCATGAAAATCATCCAATCCGAAAGCCATTGGAGCCACCTTCCAGCTGGCGAATTGAGGAGCCCGGCAGCAGAGCAGCTGAGATGTCCCCAAGGTGCCGTGGAGCTTCACGCAGCGCGGCGCCAGAAACTCGGAGAACGAGCTCCTGAAGTTGGTGGATGTTGGTGGACAAAAATCTCTAGGGAAATGACAAATTATAAGATCTGTATAATATCCATCAATATCCATCAATATCCATCAATATCCATCAATATCCATCAAATATCCATCAAATATCCATCAAATATCCATCAAATATCCATCAATATCCATCAAATATCCATCAATATCCATCAATATCCATCAAATATCCATCAAATATTGTGTCACTGTCACTATAATTGATACTTGACAGTGACAAAATTTCATGGACCTGTGAGTCTTTTTCAGGATCTAAAAAAAACCGATGATCATCATATGATGATCTCTGTAAATTATTGGTAAATCTGTGATTATCCTCTAGTTAGTGGATGCTCCTCTATCTACATGGAACTGGTTTCTCCCACACAATGCCCTTTGAGTAGCAATTTTGAAAGGGTACAAAATCGGACTCGCTTACCTGGACAATCAAAAAGTATTAAAACGTCTGCCCCGCTCTGACACTATCCATGAATTGTATTGTACGTGTTCGAACAAAAAGACATTAATTAAGATTGTTTCGGCCATCAGGATGAATTTCCTGAACATTCGCAGTTCATCCAATGTTCGCGTCCCCCATATTTTTTGGACCAAACCCAAATATCCACTGTTTATATCTGTTTATCCATGTTTACTGGTTGAATCCCATTTTGTTGGTTGAAACCTATTAAATTGGCTCGGTTTTTGCATACGAATTATAGATCCATCAGATCCAAGAAAATCCATCGAAATCCAAGGCTCAGCAATTGCGCCAGGGCTGGCAGAGCAGCCGCTATCTGCGGCAGCAAGGTCTCCTGGTATCTGTCGACATGAAACATCACATGATGGTCTATGATGGACTGCAATGCTGCAAGATAACCAAGCCAAACCTAGCAAGGCTGCTGACTTAGGAAGTGTTTGGTGTTGAAGAATGCCCACATTCCAACAAGAAAACAAATATAAATGCAAATCACATAGATCATCTGCCAGATGATTGAACAACAATCGTCGTCTGGTGAGAAGGTGATTCTATGTTCAAAAGGGAGTGGAAATCATCGATAAATAGAGTCGTGAGTCCAGTCCCAGGATCAGTCCCAGACTCTCCACAGAGGGGGACAAACAGTCCAGACATGTCCAAACCCCTTCCCCTGACTCCGTTCAATGCATCCGTGGTGCTGATATACTATCCTACAGACATGGATGAATTTTCAGGGAAACCTCGCAAATCTATCAAACTCCGACATGATGACCTTAGATCTCACGGCGTTTTAGGGTCAAAATGTCAACCTGACCTGAGGACCTTTTTTTTCGTCTTGGAGCCACCCCTTTAAAAATTCACACCAGTTCTATCGGTCGAGCCATGACGGATCATGCTACCCTGGTGGATCCTTTTGAACTTGTTCTCCCAAAGGTCTTGGGATGTCTTAGGTATAGTAGAGATGGTGCTGTACACTGGTTTTTTCCCCACCTGCCAGGTGAGGGTTGTTAGATTTTATCTAAGTTGCCTGCTCCTCCTCCTCCTCTCCTCCTCCTCTCGTCGTCCTCCGGCTCTCGTTGTCCTCCTCCTCTCGTTGTCCTCCTCCTCTCGTTGTCCTCCTCGTCTCGTTGTCCTCCTCGTCCTCCTGCTCAACTGCGACTCGCGATCCACAGTGTTCGCTGCCGGACCTCAACCACGACCATCCACGCCCAGTGTTCCCTGCCGGACCTCAACCACGGCCATCCACGCCCAGTGGTCCCTGCCGGACCTCAACCACGACCATCCACGCCCAGTGTTCCCTGCCGGACCTCAACCGCGAGTATCCACGCCAAAAGATATGCCACATAGAGTGCCAGAAGATATGCCAGATAGAAAATTAGAAGATATGCCAGATAGAATGCCAGAAGGTATGCCAGATAGAATGCCAGATAGAATGTCAGCTAGAATGCCAGAAGATATGCCAGATAAAGTGCCAGAATGTTTGCCAGATAGAATGCCAGCAGATTTGCCAGATAATATGCCAGACGATATGCTAGATAGAATGCCAGATGGAATGCCAGAAGATTTGCCAGATAATATGCCAGAAGATATGCCAGATAGAATGCCAGATGGAATGCCAGAAGATATGCCAGAACATATGCCAGAAGATATGCCAGAACATCTGCCAGAAGATATGCCAGAACATCTGCCAGAAGATATGCCAGGTAGAATGCCAGAAGATATGCCAGATAGAATGTCAGATCGAATGCCAGAAAATATGTCAGATAGAATGCCAGAAGATTTGCCAGTAACAAAATATATAAATGTCATGGTGGGGATCACACGAAGTAAAGTAATTCATCTGAATAGGTACAACGTGGAATAATACGTCTACATCTACATACACATAACCATATATATATAATGTAATTAATCTCTATATATAATTACGTATATACGAGGATACATACAGAACCACTCCATGGTTCGATGTCCAGAATCACATCCGCCCGCTCCGTGGGAATTGTCGACTGCAGCTGGTAGCCACTGGAAGTTGGAACAAACCTCCCGCGGATTTACCAAAGGAACCCCATTGGGACAAGAGATTTCAAAATTTGACCAAAAGCAACTTCTATGGCTGAGGAGAATTTGAAATTTATGAAAAGGGTGTGCTCTGAAGAATATGTCAAATCTACTGATGCCCGTGGTTTCAATCAAAGACTTGTATGATCTATTGTGTATTTCAGATATGCCTGTCCGCGTCTATGTTCTGTGGGTTTTACTGTCCTTCACCCTTAGGTTTTCTGGCTTGCATCGAGGCAAATCGATCTTGGTTCACCGAAAGTTCGGGACAATCCCTCTCAAAAAATATGGCCGATTGGGGTTCACCACCCCTCTTGCTGCATAAAAAACACATCAAGTATTAATTAGATGGTATATTCGAACCACCAACTCCTTTAGATTGGTGCTATTATCCCGGTTTATTTTCGGCCGTGTTCCCATTGCCGGTGACCATCAGGGCCGCCTGAAGAGACCGCCACTCTCCTCAGGCGACAACTTGGCCGTGCTCGGGGCACCCACCTTGGACGTGGCGGAGAAGCCAAGCCGAGGTCGGTGGTGTCGTGATCGATGGGGCCCATCCAAAAACAGCCAGGGGCCAGGGGCAACACATTTTGCAAAACGGAACGTAATGAATATAATATGAATGTATAGAAATGGTATAGACTCAGAAGATGAGCAAACATAGGCGATCAAAAAAAACTCCAACTGATGTTCTACGTTTTGGTCATGTTGCCTCTAATTCCCCCCCAATGATTTATTATTATGTCGCTGTCTTATTTCTTTCGGTATAGTATAATGACAAATGACAGTAATTTCGAACATATGGTGATATAGTGACAGTGACAGTATTGAAGCCGCGACTGTGGAAAAAATAAGTGCAGAGGTTGGGCAAACACATGTGCTGTCCAAACAGAATGCAAAGAAATGATGTCACAAGCTTACCCATCATCGACACACACGCACACACAAATCTGTATTGATCTGTCTGCATTTCCTATGTGGTCGAGTAGTATGACAGCCAATATAAAAAGGCTCCGTGAACGAAGTCACCAGTTGCCCAATGAAGCAAACTCGAATGGGCGGGCAATTTGAAAAAAGTTTGAATACTCAAAAATGGGGATGGGGACACCACGCTGAGATCAATTTGGGACATGTCTGTCCATAGACCCACTTTCCTTTCCCTATATACAAGCGGCAAAACATGAAGACATGCTTCAGTAAAAACCAAGTCATGTGTGTATAATTTGGGGTATAATCTATACTTAACAATACTTCACATAATAATCATAATCTAAAAAATTGTAAGAAAAATCATACGCCACGCAGATCTACGCAGCATTTCGCGTGATGTTAAGCCGCGCCACCGCCACCACCGTCCTGGCCCGAAAATGACGTCGTGGAGATTCGCGCACCTCCTGAGGCTGGTTGCGGGTGTCGTATAGATACGACAGGCAGAAAAATCTAAGTCATGGAGTCATGGTGAGACTCACCTGGTGAGATAGTTGGTAATTTATGATACTTTATGAAATATATCATATATTATATATTATATTTATATATCATATCTTGATATTCAAAACTAGCTCATAAGTGGAACAAAAGGATGAACATCGATTGGTGGTGACCACCTTGAGATCCGTTCCGCCTTGGCCCTTTTGGTGTCTCCCGTCCATTCGCTCCCCATACACCCTCATTGCTGCTGGTGAACAATTACCAAGTCTGACAAGTTCACAAAATCCCTAATAATTGAAAAACATGTATGGTTTACCCTCTGGTTATTTAACATAGCCATGGTATAGATGACCCATAAAAATAGACGGTTTACCTATTAATAGCATGGTGATTCTCCATGGCTATGTTAGTCATAACCAGATGGTAGTTTCCCCGTGAGTTACCATGCGCTTACCACATGTTCATTAACTTGTGTACAATGTCGCAGTGTGACAGTGTGTAATCCCAATGAATTTTCTGCGAAATTGGTAGGACATCGTTGCCATGCTTGGTTTGCAATCCAAGGCGCCAGCCGTTCCCAAATGTCTTGACCCGTCACGGGAGAAAGCAGTTCACGCCTCAGTTCGGGCCCAACGAAAGTCAACAGAAAACTGGGTAAAACCATGGGAAATTGTGCATGAAACAATAGTTATCGATGAGGATACCATATTGGCCAACCACTGTACAATGAAGAAAAGAAAAAAAAAGGTAGGGTCCACGCAAGCACAACGATGTGGAATGGCACAGAAAAACGCTGAAACAGCAGGGACCTGGACGTAAGCCAATTGAATGGTGGATGTAGCCAATTAAACTGGGTTTGGTTGGAAGAAATCCCCGTCGTTGTGTTTGACGGATCTTAAATTAAAACCCTTCTTCTAGCGGAAACAAATCCCAGGTAAATCCAAATTTTGGTGAATGAAATCAAAGAGAATGCCCTATTGTGTAAGTTTTTCTGCTTAGAAAGGCCAAAATCAGATTTAGTATGATTTAGTGCTGGCAACCAGAAGGAGACCCGAAGCAAAGCTTTGGCAAATTTTCTGCGCCAAAGGGTGAATCAGGTCTTGCACCTTCAGCAAAGTTCTATAAAGTTCTAGAAATTCGCTAGATTTACATGTTTCCCTGAGTTTTTGGTAGCAAGTCTGTAGCAAACTCCCCGTTTTCGGGCAGCATCCCCAGTGATTGAAGCCACAATGAAACTATCAATCAGTGTTCTGGGCGCCCCAGCACCGCTTGCTCCTTCTGCTTCAATTCCTCCGGTCCGGCATCGTTTCCAGCTGCAGCTGTAGCCACTGCTTCTGCGCTGGACCAAAGACCCGCGGCACCTCAGTACGATGCCGTGTGAAGTGATTGCTTTCCGATGGGTGATGATGGTGTTTGTTGTGATCCAGTGAACGTTAGTTTCATCATCATCCTCGTCGTCACCGTCGTCACCGTCGTCATCATCATCATCATCATCAGTATCAGTATCAGTATGAGTATGAGTATCAGTATCAGTATCAGTCATCATAGTCATCATAGTCAGCGATGCGACGACGGCCTTTACTATTTTTGATGATGGTGATGACAATAAGCATTATGCCAGCCAGAAGTTGGTCTACCACAAATGGATTCATGGCAAGCGTCGCCCATCCGCTGAGCCAGGATGATGTGCCCGGGCCTTGGCCAAGCAGTGGGAAAATGGGCTGAATTTGATAGTGACCGGAAACCATGTGCAAGGCGCCATTGTGCATGTTCATGTATAAAATACATTGAAATACAATACACGAAAGAGATAAAATAGACCATGCGTGGAACCAATAACGTTCCCGGGGACAGCAAAGGATAAGACAAGATCTCTGCATGATATTTGGCAAGTTTATACTTCTACCTGTAAACGGGCTTAAAACATATCATCATACCTAACTCCACTCAACTGCTACTTGCCCCCCAGTTGCGGGTTGTTGCTTGGCTCAGTTTCCCCACAATTTACGGTTGTGCAAAGAGGCGAAGCTCAAGAGCCTTGAATTTGGATCTGCGTCAATCATTGTCTTTTGCCAAGGTTGGAAGATGTACTGACTTGCTGAGTTGGTCATCATTTTCCCCATTAAAAGTGCCATTGTATGGTTCCCATCCCCATTTTCAGACCCGTTTCCAACCCACAACTCTCCGAAGTCCGCAGCCAGATTGCATATGCACGGCGCAGCTTCTCCTCTGCTTCTCCTGATGCCTGGCAGCTTGCCCAACTGATGGCTGGGTTTTAATCTGATATAATGCTATAAGATTATATATTGGATTCAATGACTCATCATGCACCGGTTTCCGACGCCACTGACCATGAGTTGGAGTTGAGGGGTTCCGGGCGTTGGAGACAAAACTACCAAGTTGCCTATATAGTTTTTTTTGCTGATGTTTTCTTTTTGAACGTAACGTGAAACATATGAAACATACGAAAATCATATGTGGTCAGCTTCTCAAACACTCCATCACACGACCTATCACCGACCCATCGCTGGTCTTCCACTATGCTGAGCTTTTCGAAGTGCAAACAATGCTCTTCATTTTTGAGATTCGCGCTACAGACTTGGACTCTCATTTGTTGAAATTTGTGGAAGGCAACTAAGATCCAACCAAAACAGTGTTTTCTTTGGAGTTTGAGCAGTCTTCAAATGCAGAACAGGTTTTAAAGCCCAATTGGACGTACAATTACGAACCTGTTCTTATTTAAGTATGCATCAACTCAACATCGTGTACTCCCAAAGAGTCACTCTAAGATTGGATTCAAAACCATTTTGATCAACTTGTGTCTTTCTGTGCGCATAAGATGTTTTAGGTTTTTTAATGGACATAGAATGTCCACATATATTTTTGTATGCCATAGTTTTTCATGCGTTTAAGAAATTGGCCCAGTCTCGGCTGCCTCTTGGGGTCCGGCACCCGGGCGTCCGAAGATCACCCGATTGTGAGGCGAGACCTGCTGCCATTTTTGCCGACTGGTTGGCACTCCATGTCAGTCACACTTATATGCATAAGGATCCTGATAATCCTATTTTGAAATATTGGTACCTAAACCCTTAAGATACCTTACTTAGAAGTTCTCATAAGTATATTCAACATGTTTCAACCAAATGATAACCTGATAACCCCATTCCGGTGACTCACCACATCTCCTTCCCCTGCAGCCCTTCCTTGGCATCAAAGCTTCGCAGCGCACAAGCGCAGTGCTGCGCAGTCAGGCGACCCATCTCCTGAGCAGCTCAGTGATGGTCCAAATATGTCCAAATATTATATGGGTTACATCTGATGGGATATGATATGAATGGTGATTTTAATGGACATTTATGGACATTTAATATTTAATGGTGCCATATTCTCAGACAAACCCAATGGGGGGTTCTTAAGTCAGGGGGATCCCCAAATCACCATGGCTTTCAATACTACAATGGTCTAACGTTGGATGATTTGGTGCTACCCCCATTTTAGGACATCTCCGGAAACTGACCTCGCCAGGCCATCCCATTAGCCACGCCACCGCCAGGATCATGGCTGCAGGGAAGTCCACCTCCAACGACTTGGCGGCCGCCTGGAGATGTCCTCAACTAAGGAAGGGAGCCCAGCGGTAAAACTGGGGGATGCTTGTGGATTGTTGAAGGGATAAGGTACACAAAATCATGCAAATTCATATGAGACCTCCATTTTGATCATTTTTTTCGGACGTGGAAGTACAGATTGAAGCATATGGAAACAAGGACCATTAGGTGTTGGGGGGCTGGAAGACTGCCATTGTTGCCTGTGCGTCTCCGTTTAGTTTCCTGCTTTGTTTTATTCGCACCATGGCCAAAACCCCGGTCGCCGTCCTTGGTGGTCCTTGGGGCAGCATGGGCACACCGCGAAGGCCGTGTTGTGCGCCATGCAGTGATCGATGATCTCACGCGCCAAGTGTTGACATGCGTGGCAGGCCACCACCAGCCTACAGCCCGGACGAGGTGTTCAGGTGGGATTCCCAGGATTCCCCAGGTCCATGGGTCGAGACCCATGGCCACAAAACCACGGTGGGGGCATCGAGTTTGGTCATCTTCATCTCTAAACTATGGACTAAGTGACTAAGTTTCTGAGGTTTCATGATCTTGGATCCACAATCATAGTACAAGATACTTGAGATTGCTGCCCTCCTCATTTAATTAAGGACAATCAGATTGTAGGCTCAACTTCAGGTTGTTCCTCGAATATTTGCTGCGGGTTACTGGCCACACAAACCAAATGATCCCAAGGAGGGACAGAAAACAACAAATTGAAACCACAAAACGATACTATGTTCCCAGTTTTGTAGATGCTTATCACAAATGATTGGTGCTTCATGATGCCAAATGCTGCTTATAGCCCCATCTTCGATCTTCGCTGAATACTATTGCCCCACCAAGCAGTTCGTCAAGGCAGGCCCTGCTCGCCAAGCTGAGCCGCATTCGTTTGGAATTGCCCTTGAGAACTTCTGGCAGGGCCTCCCGCGCCGAGCAACACCAGTGCTGAAGAAGAACAAGTCTCAAAAATGCGCATATATAGAGTACAAATTGGATAGCATAAAATGATATAAAATGTATGTATCTCAACAATAGTATGCCAATGTCAAAATAGTGAAAAATAGTGAAAAGATCAGAAAAAAATGGCATCGGCTACAGTAAGATTTCGCGCCAACATGCCCAATGTGGATGTTGCTCGCCTGCTGCAAGGGCCGCTGATCGTAGGAAATCGGCCCGGTGACGAAGGAAGACCATGCCTCACCTCGGCTGACGTAAAAGGTGTCCCGCTCGAATGGGTCCGGTTGTTGTCTGGCCTCACCACTTGACAAGAAGCACTTGATAGCACTTGCTTCATTCTTCTGGGACTTAGGGACATACTATGATAGACTGGTTTATGATAAAATATGATCAAACATAGAAAAACAATGGAATAGTCAAAGTATGTTAATCAACATCATCCCATCCCAACCCCCTCCATCCCCCTCCACCCAAGCGACGCAGCGTGGCGTGGCTCGCCGGCCGCTGCGGGTCGATGATCGTCGCCTGCTGCGCCTGGCCGTGCGCCAGGAAGAGCAGCGCCAGGGCGCCGTGGCCGCCGCAGACGTCCACCACCTGGGGGGTGGGACGGGGGGACGGGGGGATGGGGAGGTCTCAACCAACAAAAAGCTACAAAAATGGAGATCTAACCAGGAAAAATGGTGGCAAAATGAGCATAAATAATGGGGATTCACCATGTGGTATTTAATCATCCAACTTTGGGGGGTTAAGCATGTTTAACCACCCAACATGGGGACATAGTATGATATACTCAATGTACAGGATATAATGATATAATCATACATAATCCATACTTATGGGGCTGGGTCAAAACCTATTTTGCATATGAATTGGGGTATGAACATCCAGAACTACCAGGGTTTTGAATCATAGCCAAAATCCCCGGGAAAAATGGGCTGGGATTGGATGGAGTATCAGCAAAAAAAACTGGTGTGCTCTACCTGAAGAAATGGGAATTAACATCTGGGGGACGATTTGGCTTTGACTGGAAACAAAATATGCTGCATATATTCTTGACAAGAATGTCGACTTTGATTTGGATATGTATATTGTGGTCCAAAATTTGGTTCTATTAAGCAGTACTTTCATGTTTGGAAACTACTTACCTAAGATTTCCCCAATTTATAGTGGAATCCCCAAACAACAGCCATCACATCACTGCCTCTTCTTGTCATTTCCCGGACACTCCTTGCTGCCTCCAGGACCCCCAAGCCGAGCTGCCACTTCGGGCCGAAGTTTCCGAGCATCCTTGCGAACGCAGTCGTAGAAGGCACAGGACTCCTGAAGCGTTGGGGCGCCAGTGGGTGATTGGAACACCTGGAAAGAACGGTGGGGGCTGCTTGAAATAACTTCCAGCAATATGATGCATGGCAAATGCGGAAAACAAAATATTAGGAAGTATCTACTACGAAGGGTTTACTTTCTCTGGACAAGTTGGGTTTCGTGTTGTTTTCTCAATGTTGCATCTGCAAAATTACATCATGTTGATGACAAATGAAAATGTTATACTGTCTATACTCGCAACCTCCCCCAAACTCTTTTCTACGGATCAAAACCCGTGTTCCGTGGTAAACATCGAAATAGCTGTCAAATGAATGTTGCTTCCCAAAAAATGTTACCCTAGGTTTGGGCCCATCCATGCCCATCCTCATTTGTTGTCGTCTCAAGATTTGGACCCCCATTCCATCTCATGGTTTAGAACATCATGTTCCCCATACTTTGCAGGTCATAAATTAGGCCCATCCCCCATATCGAGACATGGCATTTGAAAATCCTTCGTTTACAACCCTTTAAAATTGATTGACCCTGTTGAATCGTATTGACAATGTAATGTATATTGACATGTATTACCCTCTGGTAAACTAACATAACTATGGAAAATCACCATTGTTCATGGGAAAATCCACTATAAATGGTGATTTTCCATAGTTATGTTAGTTTACCAGAGGGTAAATTAGTTCTTGATTTTCAAAAACGTATTTCCTACCCTTTGGCGCCTGCATCTCTTTGGTTCGGATAGCCTTGCTCTGCCCCACTGCCGCCCACAGCTTGGAGCGCAGGCTCTCGGGCGCAGCGTCCGCATCCCCGCCGGGGGCACCGGGCGAGGTGGCATCCATGGTTGCGGGGGCAGAAGGGCAGCGCCGCGCAAGAAAATTGGATGGAAACAGAATAGATCAGTGTGTGAGTGTATTTCATTGGGTTGTTGAGCTGTAGTCAGTTTGGATTTTGCACGATTTTGCCCTTTGGTGAAACCTAGATTTGCAAGGTGATGGTCTGTGACGGTTACAAATGTAAGGTGGAATCAAAATCTTTGACCAGGGACTGTGGTCGTCCCAACATGGAGAAAAAAGGATAGGGTGCCACAAAGGCGAACAAAGATATGGTTTTCCGATTGTCCCACCAAAGCCACCAAAGGTGGCGACAGAGTCATGGTGTGCCATGATGTCAGTTCCAGTGAACATTCTTTTCTATCATCCATGAGTTGCTGGATGTGGCCTGGGCCAACATGGGCCAAAACAGCGGTGTAGCCTCACATTGCAGCCGCGTCAAACCATGGTATGTCATGCCCATCTGCCGGCCTGGCTCGCACTTCGGCTGCGGTCGTCCCGCCTTTGGACCGTCAATGATGGGTAGGGCGCAACCCCAACACCCTCAACATATTCCAATAGTTATCATGTGCTCTATTATTTCCCTTATCTTCCTTGGTGAAATGGATTGAAACTATAGTTCCTTTTGGAATTGGTTACAACTTATCATTCCAGTAACCAGTTTGGAAGTCTGCGATTTTGACCTCAAACCACAGACATGAGCCAAACAAATCAATACATACGGCTAACTGACATGGATCATCCTATTCCTGTTGGTGAACAACATCAGGTCATGCCAAGCATGTTTTCAGTTGTGCATATTGAAGTTCTGAAGAATTCGGACCATATCATCCTCCATTTGATGGTCCATCTAAATCAGAAAACTGGTTTGCATGGTTCCAGTGGTTTTAACATCAAATACCATGCGGCTCATCCACTATTACCTTTTTACTGGGGCTAAAGCGACTGCTCGCGTTGCTTGGTACTGAAATTATGAACGCGTAGAAAACCAACGGTGAACACTCCAAATGATCCAATCAACGGCTGATCTCCTGAACAAAACCTTCCAAAATCATCCAAAACCACTTATAAATCAATTAAGTAACAGTATGCCCATAAATGCCCATATATTTTGAATTATTTCAATAAACTCAAATTGCTTTGTCAAAATCCTTGGGTAATTCACGCCAGTTCACATCCTATCTCAACCCAACAACCTCTCACCCGTTACGACCGAAGCCGTTCACCTGCGGCTATCTTTCCGCTCCTCGCGCGGGCGGCTGTCCCTGAGCAGAGGCCGGTGGATGGTCCACTGGTGATTCACGGTGTGTATTCGACCAATGGGATGAACCCAAGACGGATATATGTTTTGCATCCTTTGGTACATATCATTGCACCCATGATTTCCTATGTAATATGAGATGTGTATGAATATAAGTGATAACCTGAGACAGTCACTGGGTATGTATGATTGGGTTCATGCTAAATCTTTGATGATAAACACCAAAAGTGTTGTTTGTTTAAAGAAGTGTGTCTTTTTTGTTGATTATATATACCCATTGATGTCTGCATGATTTCCCCATGTTTTGTGGGTCTGTGAAAATCTTCGGGCACTTGTTGGGTTCATGCCCCCTGCTGGCCTTCTCCTACTTCGACTGCGACTTCGGTCCATGGCTCGACCCCTGGCAGCTTTATCTGGGCAGAATCTATGGAGGGGGCAGGTAGCTCCAAACCCAAAATCTCTTGAATTTTGTTCATGATTTGGGATCATATTTTTAAATATTTTTTATGTTTATGTTCTGTGCTTTTGGGACCTATGGAGATCCAATTCCATTTTTGATGTTTCTAGGTTCCTTTTAAAGAAATAAATTCTAGGAAGTAATCCACTTTCAATCAGTACAAATATACTATGGACTATGGTCACCCAAGCCAAAAATAAACAACCCATTCATTTTGCCTGATTAAAACCAATGGCATGTGATTACACCAATATTTTCCAATGCCACTATGGAGTCCCATCCCTACACCGACCCAGCCGTCCTGACCTTCTCTAGCGGCCCAGCCCCATACCGGATCCGCCCGCCGAGCTCGGCGTGGTGCTTTGCGGTTCCGAGCTGCAAAACAGACAGACAGGACGGAGAATCCAACGCGGGCAGGCAGTGAAATGACCAAAGCTCCAGTTTGTGGATTTCAAGCACGGTCAAAGCCGAATTAATTCCAATCATCTCTAAGTTCCAAGCATTTTCGATGTTTGGTAAAAATCCCTGGCTTGAGTTTCTTGGCATGGAAGTTACAGAATTGCAATGCAATACGGATCTACATTTGGTTGGAGGCTTGCCCAGATGCATCCACGAGAAAGATCAGAACTGGTGATATTGGTGACCATTCTCAACACACTAAATTTGACAGATTTTGTGTCAATGGCTTTCTACATCATCCTGACTGATTTTTCGGGGTGTCACTACTCACATGGACAGCCTGCTTCCCAGACTTTAGGACGTTTCCTTGCACTTTTCTTCCACAATATACCTGGTTTTCCACTGGAAGTTCCACCATGCTCCCCCAGCACTCAGCCGAGCCCTGCACCGTGCCCTGTACGGTAGCAGCATGACCTCACACCGTGAGGCAAGGCAGGAATGAGCGACGAAGGTAAAGGTCAAAACCAACGTTTCACATACTTTGATTGTTTCATCGGACTATTTAAGACGATTTCGGTTATTTCAGATCGCTATGGGTCTTAAATTAGATACATTTGGGATCATCCAAGCCAATGACAAGACTTGAAAAAAATGCAGGACACCGCCAAAAGATTGCCCATCCATACATGATCACACTGACGTCCAAACATCAGCATCCAAACAGTAGCAGTGCAACTGTCAGCATTCAAATCAGCGGTTGCTCAGCCAGGCAACCTTTTTCGGCCCTGGCCTACCCCGCCACAGCCCACCCCTTCCAATGGTGGTCACAAAGCCAAGCCCCAAGACAGCCCTGTTGGCTAGTCACTAGTAGGGATCCAGTGACCATCCTGACTTCACTGAAACACACAATTACTATATAACTGATTCAATAAAAAACCTATCAAACAAGAAAAACACGTGCTGCATTGATTGGCAAAGTTCAAACATGTTCCGTTTCCTGCCAGCCACTGCCAGCCGCTCAAATGGTCTCTGGAATCCTTCTTGTGGATTTTCAAAAAGTCAAATCCTTTACAGCAAGCTTTCATGCTGCACTCTTCCAGATTCCATCTCATTCCACACATGTCCACACATCGCCACCGCCCCCTCATCCAGAGGCCCCACCTCCGATGCTGGCGGCTCTGCAGGACTGTCATACACGGTAGGATCTGCGGGATGCCCAAAGATCTGCAGCAGGTGGTACCTCAAATCATCCTGGTCCCTGACCTTCAATCTCAACACCTGCACACCCAGGTCCTCCAAGAACTGATCGCGCCGAGTGCGCACCGCCCGGTCCAACCGGGAAAGCTGGAGGTCCAGGGGATTCAGCTCCAAGTTCAGGTGAGATCCATCGCAGTGCGGCAGCACCAGGCTGAGCAGTGGACCCATCTGGTGACTTTGATTCACCAGGATGGATGGAAGGAATTCTTGAGTGGTCTGGGCGCACTGTTTTTGGAAATCAGTCCGCTCCAGCTGTGGCCTGGGGATCAAACTGGTCCATCCATTCTCACGAGCAATTGAAGCCAGGCTTTCCAAGAACTCTATGGCCTCTGGTGACTCCAAGTCAGCTTGGATGAAGGCACGTGCCAAACGCGCGCCAGGGACGGGATGCATCTTCGCCACACGGTTCAAGGCCTCGCTGGCGATGCTGAGCAGGGGCAGCTCATGGTGGATCCCTGCCTTGACAAATGCAAATGAGATGTATCCAAGCTCACGTGTAGGAAAGGAAGAGACAGTAGACGCACATTGTACGCCCAATGCTTTGAACAAGTGCACATCGGCGATGCGCAACTTCGAGAGTGCCCTCACCATGTGATTTACAGTGGACGGGTCCAAGCTATCAATCAACTGGATTGCCCGCGAGGCGACTGCATCCATCAACTTGCTGTCGAAAGTATCTGCCTCTGCCCAAGCCATAGCAATGTATCTAAGGTCGACAGGCCTCAGAGTTGGAACAAGCGGCAAGGCTGCAAGCTCAAGCACAGGCAGGTAGTTGCCAGGATTGTTTGACAGCCTCGTCACTGCATGCATTGTCACCGGCAATGCAAAACCATCAAACTCAGACACGCGTTCCACGACAGCTGCTGGGATGCAACTTCCAAGAATCGGCGCAAGTGAAAGCGTGGCACCAGCACAGGAAACATTGCATAGCTCAGCAGCTGAGAATTCCGCAGCTTTCCGACGAGCCGCCTCGCCGAGTGACTCAAGGAATTCAACATGTGTACATCCGGACTGAGCACAAGCCCACAGTATCCTGGCAATACTCCTGGCATTAAAATGAGGCACACACTGCAAGCTACATGCTGCGATTTGATCGCACATTGAAGGATCCAGAGCTCCTAATCTTGCTAACCCACAGAAGATATGCAGCACTTCGATGGGATCATCTGGACCCGTGGTCGCCCAAGCAGATGCCAAGTCCACTAAGAGCCGTTCGTCTTTGCAATCCAGCAAGCTAAGGCCGTGAATTGTGTAGGAAATCCTGTTCTTTGGAATGGACGGAAGATTGTAATGGAGTGCCTTGCACAGGGACTTCAAAAGCACATCATCTTTGCAAGTTGCTCGCCCCCAAGTCAAAGCGACTTTTGTCAGGTCATAGGGGCTCAGTCTCTCCATGCGCTCCACCATGATGACTGACAGCAGTTGGAACATCGCATCATGGAAGAAACCAGCTTTGAGACTCACATCTACAAATCCCAAGATGTAAACTGTTTTCATCTTCTTGAGAGAATCCACGTCTTTCAACATCGCATGAGCTGCAGCCGTCAGCAACTGCTTGTCCAGCTTTACTCCTGCCCTCTGAAGTGAGACAATGAAATCTCCCCACGACCAGGATTTCAAACCGCGCGAGGCTGTCTTGACTCTCCCCATCATCGCCGTCAGCATCTCTGGATTAGGCTGGCTGGCCACAGAAAATGCACCCGCCACTTTCACCAGTTCTGCCACCTTCATCTGTTCGACTTTCTGCGTCACGGCGCGGCCGATGTCCTTCCAGGTAGCCTCATCCCTCCAGTGACAAGTCGCTAGGCTCCAAGTGAGATCCACCACGTCGTTACCTTGCAGCTGCTGCAGGCGCCCCAGGCAGCGTTGGATGGACGGCTGGAGACCTGCATGGCCAGAAGCAGCAGGTCCCGTGGCGGCCAACTTTACCAGTTTGGCCACCTGTGCACATCTCACCATGGGATGGAAGGATGTCCGATGTTAGGGGAGAAAGTAAGAAACAAAATGGCCTGAAAAAAATGTTGCAGGTGGATGCATCATGCCAAACTTCATGTTCATTGAAAGCAATGTTGAGAAAACGTGGATGCACCATGTCGGTTTTTTGGCTCTACAGGCATAACCATCTTGTCGGTTTTTTGGCTCTACAGGCATAACCATCTTGATCCAAGAAATGTTTCAAAAGCACAAGCACAAGTTCGTCTCCACACTCCAGCCGTGGCCCAAGACACAATGAAGTCTTCTTAGGAGAGTGTTTTAGTTTGCACTATGATGTGTTGGTGCACTTTGTTGATAACGGTCGAAAATGAAAAGCTGTTCTTGGAAAAAAACAGTTGTTCATATAGGAACACTCTAAATTCTTGAAATGCTCATTTGAATTCCATTCAATTTTGATGGCGTATACACTATATGAGCACGTGTTCGTAGTTTGATCCTGCCACCAACACCCCGGCCAAGCCCTGCACACATGCACTCCGCCATGGCCTCACAGAGTGAAGCTGTGGTAGGGAAGAACGATCAAAGTCAAAACCCAGATATTCACATTATATTGTTTATTTATGTTTATTGATTTTGTTACGCAGTGATTGAACATTTTCCACATCTTCAGCTGGGTACGATAGTTCGGGATTGATCAGGTTGTAAATTGTATGGCCCCAAATGAGCATGAATTAGGTGAAAAGCATTGTATGTATGTATGTGTGTATGTGTGTATGTATGTATGTATGTATGTATGTATGTATGTATGTATGTATGTAAGTATGTATGTAAGTATGTAAGTATGTAAGTATGTACGTATGTATGTATGTATGTATGTACGTATGTACGTATGTACGTATGTACGTATGTACGTATGTACGTATGTACGTATGTACGTATGAATGAATGAATGAATGAATGAATGTATGTATGTGTATGTATGTATGTATGTATGTATGTATGTAAAGCAATAATATGCCAAAACGGGATGGTTGAATGCAAAAAGCGGCACCGGTTTGTAAGTTTCTCTAAATTGTATGCCTCTGCAAATCACAGTGACTTCCAAACATCGGCATCCAAACAGTAGCAGTGCAACTGTCAGCATTCAAGTCAGCTGCTGTGCGCCCAAGGAAATCTTTTTCAGCCATGGCCTACCCCGCCACAGCCCACCCCTTCCGATGGTGGCCACAAAGCCCAAGCCCCAAGACAGCCCTGTTGACTAGTCACTAGTAGAGATCCAGTGACCATCATGACTTCACACTGACACAGAGTTGAAATCTTTGAAACAGAATGGAAAAAATATGAAAACATGTGCTTTATTCAGATTGCACAGACCAGAAGCGCACATACCAAGCCATCTCAAATGGTCCCTGGACTCCTTCTTGTAGATTTTCAAAAAGTCAAATCCTTCACAGCAAGCTTTCATGCTGCACTCTTCCGGATTCCATCTCATTCCACACATGTCCACACATCGCCACTGCCTCCTCATCCAGAGGCCCCACCTCCGATGCTGGCGGCTCTGCAGGAATGTCATCCATGCCAGGCTTCGCGGGATGTCCAAAGATCTGCAGCAGGTGGTACCTCAAATCATCCTGGTCCCTGACCTTCAATCTCAACACCTGCACACCCAGGTCCTCCAAGAACTCATCGCGCCGAGTGCGCACCGCCCGGTCCAACCGGGAAAGCTGGAGGTCCAGGGGATCCAGCTCCAAGTTCAGGTGAGATCCGTCGCAGTGCGGCAGCACCAGGCTGAGCAGTGGGCCCATCTCGTGACGTTGGTTCACCAGGATGGATGGAAGGAAGTCTTGAATCGTTTCGGCGCACTGTTTCTGGAAATCAGTCTGCTCAAGACCGCTGGGGCTCAAGCATGTCCATCCTTGCTGACGTGCAACTGCTGCCAGGCCTTCCAAGAGCAATATGACTTTTGGAGACTCCAAGTCAGCTTGGATAAACGCGCGTGCAAGCAGTGAACCAGGAATAGGATGCATCTTTTCCAAACGCCTCAAGGGGGCCATAGACGAAGCCTTGGATGAGGCTCGTATCACCGTATTGTTGGTGGCAATTTTAAGAGTCAGCCTATCCATTATTGATATGAACTTGTGCACATACATATGTATATATATATATGTAATATATATAAGATAGAGGAATAATATGTATGTGTCAACAGTATAAAATATCTTATTATAAAATATATTACTGTATATTCAAAAAGCTGTTGAGATTTACATATATAACGTGGTACTACAACTAAGATATATAACGTAGTAATATAAACATAAGAAATGGTATACTATGTCTAAACGTGGTTACACCACCACCTGTATATTATATATACATATGTATGTGCACAAGTTCATATCACATGAACTAATATCATCAGTTTGTCACCTGTTTTGGCTCATAATTTCATAACCAACATTATCCTGGGTCATAGGGTTTTGGTTCCAATACATCCCAAAAAATGATATTTTTGTTGGGTCATCCACACGTTGGTGGAAGTCCTGAATCCGCTGGGCTGTTGAGATTTGGGCCACGATCGATCTTCTCGATCTTCAAAGTTGCACTCTCAGTATCACATGAACATCGAAGGACACTGAGAAATCAATGAAATATATATATATATAATTATATATATAATTATATATATATTACTATCTATTGTGATACTATCTCAAAATCAGAAAATCATCCAATCCGAAAGCCATTGGAGCCACCTTCCAGCTGGCTGAGGAGCCCGGCAGCAGAGCAGCTGAGATGTCCCCAAGGTGCCGTGGAGCTTCACGCAGCGCGGCGCCAGAAACTCGGAGAACGAGCTCCTGAAGTTGGTGGGTGTTGGTGGACAAAAATCTCTAGGGAAATTGACAAATAAGATCTGTATAAGATCCATCAATATCCATCAATATCCATCAATATCCATCAATATCCATTAAATATCCATCAAATATCCATCAATATCCATCAATATCCATCAAATATCCATCAATATCCATCAATATCCATCAATATCCATCAATATCCATCAAATATCCATCAAATATCCATCAATATCCATCAAATATCCATCAATATCTGTATAATATCCATCAATATCCATCAATATCCATCAAATATCCATCAAATATCCATCAATATCCATCAAATATCCATCAATATCTGTATAATATCCATCAATATCCATCAATATCCATCAAATATCCATCAAATATCCATCAATATCCATCAAATATCCATTAAATATCCATCAAATATCCATCAATATCCATCAATATCCATCAATATCCATCAATATCCATCAATATCCATCAATATCCATCAATATCCATCAATATCCATCAATATCCATCAATATCCATCAATTCCATGAAATACCATCAATATCCATCAATATCCTCACATATCCAATCAATATCCATCAATATCCATCAATATCCATCAATATCCATCATATCCCTCAACATATCCATCAAATATCCCTCAATATCCACAATATCCATCAAATAGCCATCATACCATCAATATCCATCAAAATCCCTCAAATCCTCCATCAAATATCCATCAACGATCCATCAATATCCATCAATGTCTGTATTTCCATCAAATATCCGTCAACTATCCATCAAATATCCATCATCCATCAATATCCATCAATATCTGTATAATATCCATCAATATCCATCAATATCCATCAAATATCCATCAAATATCCATCAATATCCATCAAATATCCATCAATATCTGTATAATATCCATCAATATCCATCAATATCCATCAAATATCCATCAAATATCCATCAATATCCATCAAATATCCATCAATATCTGTATAATATCCATCAATATCCATCAATATCCATCAAATATCCATCAATATCCATTAAATATCCATCAAATATCCATCAATATCCATCAATATCCATCAAATATCCATCAATATCCATCAATATCCATCAATATCCATCAATATCCATCAAATATCCATCAATATCCATCAATATCCATCAATATCCATTAAATATCCATCAAATATCCATCAATATCCATCAATATCCATCAAATATCCATCAATATCCATCAATATCCATCAAATATCCATCAAATATCCATCAAATATCCATCAATATCCATCAATATCCATCAATATCCATCAATATCCATCAATATCCATCAATATCCATCAAATATCCATCAAATATCCATCAAATATCCATCAAATATCCATCAAATATCCATCAAATATCCATCAAATATCCATCAATATCCATCAATATCCATCAATATCCATCAATATCCATCAATATCCATCAATATCCATCCAATATCCATCCAATATCCATCCATATCCATCAAATATCCATCAAATATCCATCAATATCCATCAATATCCATCAATATCCATCAATATCCATCAATATCCATCAATATCCATCAATATCCACCAATATCCATCAATATCCATCCAATATCCATCCAATATCCATCCAATATCCATCCAATATCCATCAAATATCCATCAAATATCCATCAAATATCCATCAATATCCATCAATATCCATCAATATCCATCAATATCCATCAATATCCATCAATATCCATCAAATATCCATCAAATATCCATCAAATA
>CAMXCT020003189.1:0-36440 GCA_947184155.2 Cladocopium goreaui | reverse complement strand
AATATCCATCAATATCCATCAATATCCATCAAATATCCATCAAATATCCATCAAATATCCATCAAATATCCATCAATATCCATCAATATCCATCAATATCCATCAATATCCATCAAATATCCATCAAATATCCATCAAATATTGTCACTGTCACTGGTGTACATAATTGATACTTGACAGTGACAAAATTTCATGGACCTGTGAGTCTTTTTCAGGATCTAAAAAAAACCGATGATCATCATATGATGATCTCTGTAAATTATTGGTAAATCTGTGATTATCCTCTAGTTAGTGGATGCTCCTCTATCTACATGGAACTGGTTTCTCCCACACAATGCCCTTTGAGTAGCAATTTTGAAAGGGTACAAAATCGGACTCGCTTACCTGGACAATCAAAAAGTATTAAAACGTCTGCCCCGCTCTGACACTATCCATGAATTGTATTGTACGTGTTCGAACAAAAAGACATTAATTAAGATTGTTTCGGCCATCAGGATGAATTTCCTGAACATTCGCAGTTCATCCAATGTTCGCGTCCCCCATATTTTTTGGACCAAACCCAAATATCCACTGTTTATATCTGTTTATCCATGTTTACTGGTTGAATCCCATTTTGTTGGTTGAAACCTATTAAATTGGCTCGGTTTTTGCATACGAATTATAGATCCATCAGATCCAAGAAAATCCATCGAAATCCAAGGCTCAGCAATTGCGCCAGGGCTGGCAGAGCAGCCGCTATCTGCGGCAGCAAGGTCTCCTGGTATCTGTCGACATGAAACATCACATGATGGTCTATGATGGACTGCAATGCTGCAAGATAACCAAGCCAAACCTAGCAAGGCTGCTGACTTAGGAAGTGTTTGGTGTTGAAGAATGCCCACATTCCAACAAGAAAACAAATATAAATGCAAATCACATAGATCATCTGCCAGATGATTGAACAACAATCGTCGTCTGGTGAGAAGGTGATTCTATGTTCAAAAGGGAGTGGAAATCATCGATAAATAGAGTCGTGAGTCCAGTCCCAGGATCAGTCCCAGACTCTCCACAGAGGGGGACAAACAGTCCAGACATGTCCAAACCCCTTCCCCTGACTCCGTTCAATGCATCCGTGGTGCTGATATACTATCCTACAGACATGGATGAATTTTCAGGGAAACCTCGCAAATCTATCAAACTCCGACATGATGACCTTAGATCTCACGGCGTTTTAGGGTCAAAATGTCGACCTGACCTGAGGACCTTTTTTTTCGTCTTGGAGCCACCCCTTTAAAAATTCACACCAGTTCTATCGGTCGAGCCGTGACGGATCATGCTACCCTGGTGGATCCTTTTGAACTTGTTCTCCCAAAGGTCTTGGGATGTCTTAGGTATAGTAGAGATGGTGCTGTACACTGGTTTTTTCATCTGAATAGGTACAACGTGGAATAATACGTCTACATCTACATACACATAACCATATATATAATGTAATTAATCTCTATATATAATTACGTATATACGAGGATACATACAGAACCACTCCATGGTTCGATGTCCAGAATCACATCCGCCCGCTCCGTGGGAATTGTCGACTGCAGCTGGTAGCCACTGGAAGTTGGAACAAACCTCCCGCGGATTTACCAAAGGAACCCCATTGGGACAAGAGATTTCAAAATTTGACCAAAAGCAACTTCTATGGCTGAGGAGAATTTGAAATTTATTAAAAGGGTGTGCTCTGAAGAATATGTCAAATCTACTGATGCCCGTGGTTTCAATCAAAGACTTGTATGATCTATTGTGTATTTCAGATATGCCTGTCCGCGTCTATGCTCTGTGGGTTTTACTGTCCTTCACCCTTAGGTTTTCTGGCTTGCATCGAGGCAAATCGATCTTGGTTCACACAATCCCTCTCAAAAAATGTGGCCGATTGGGGTTCACCACCCCTCTGGCTGGATGGAACACATCAAGTATTAATTAGAAATAATTATATAGAATGTATTAATTAGATGGTATTAGAACCACCAACTGCAACTCCTTTAGATTGATGCTATCCCGGTTTATTTTCGGCCGTGTTCCCATTGTTTGGCGTTAGATGTTTCTCTTGTTGGCGGGTGACCATCATCAGGGCCGCCTGAAGAGACCGCCACTCTCCTCAGGCGACAAGTTGGCCGTGTTCGGGGCACCCACCTTGGAAGTGGCGGAGAAAAAAGCCGAGGTCGGTGGTGTCGTGATCGATGGGGCCCATCCAAAAACAGCCAGGGGCCAGGGGCAACACATTTTGCAAAACGGAACGTAATGTAATATGAATGTATAGAAATGGTATAGACTCAGAAGATGAGCAAACATAGGCGATCAAAAAAAAAAACTCCAACTGATGAACTGATGTTCTACGTTTTGGTCATGCTGCCTCTGGATCCCCCAATGATTTCCAATGATTATGTCGCTGTCTTATTTCTTTCGGTATAATATAATGACAAATGACAGTAATTTCGAACATATGGTGATATAGTGACAGTGACAGTATTGAAGCCGCGACTGTGGAAAAAATAAGTGCAGAGGTTGGGCAAACACATGTGCTGTCCAAACAGAATGCAAAGAAATGATGTCACAAGCTTACCCATCATCGACACACGCACACACAAATCTGTATTGATCTGTCTGCATTTCTTACGTGGTCGAGTAGTATGACAGCCAATATAAAAAGGCTCTGTGAACGAAGTCACCACTTCCCCAATGAAGCAAACTCGAATGGGCGGGCAGTTTGAAAAAAGTTTGAACACTCAAAAATGGGGATGGGGACACCACGCTGAGATCAATTTGGGACATGTCTGTCCATAGACCCACTTTCCTTTCCCTATATATAAGCGGCAAAACATGAAGACATGTTTCAGTAAAAACCAAGTCATGTGTGTATAATTTGGGGTATAATCTATACTTAACAATACTTAACATAATACATAATAGTCAATATCTAAAAAATTGTAAGAAAAGTCATGCGCCACGCAGATCTACGCAGCATTTCGCGTGATGTTCAGCCGCGCCACCGCCACCACCGTCCTGGCCCGAAAATGACGTCGTGGAGATTCGCGCACCTCCTGGGGCTGGTTGCGGGTGTCGCATAGATACGACAGGCAGAAAAAATTAAGTCATGGGGTCATGGTGAGACTCACCTGGTGAGATAGTTGGTAATTTATGATACTTTGTGAAATATATCATATATTATATTATCAATGGTGATATAGTTGGCAACCTATGATACTTTTTGAAATATATCATATCTTGATATTCAAAACTAGCTCACAAGTGGAAAAAAATGATGAAAATTGATTAGTGGTGACCACCTTGAGATCTGTTCAGCCTTGGCCCTTTTGGTGTCTCCCGTCCATTCGCTTACAATATCCCCATACATACACCCTCATTGCTGCTGGTGAACAATTACCAAATCTGACAAGTTTACAAAATCCCTCAATAATAATTGAAAAACATGTATGGTTTACCCTCTGGTTATTTAACATAGCCATGGAAAATGGCCCATTTATAGATGCTTTACCTATTAATAGCATGGTGATTCTCCATGGCGAACTGTTAGTCATAACCAGATGGTAGTTTCCCCGTGAGTTACCATGCGCTTACCACATGACCACATGAACTTGTGACCAATGTCGCAGTGTGTAAATGTGTGTAATCCCAATGAATTTTCTGCGAAATTGGTAGGACATCGTTGCCATGCTTGGTTTGCAATCCAAGGCGCCAGCCGTTCCCAAATGTCTTGACCCGTCACGGGAGAAAGCAGTTCACGCCTCAGTTCGGGCCCAACGAAAGTCAACAGAAAACTGGGTAAAACCATGGGAAATTGTGCATGAAACAATAGTTATCGATGAGGATACCATATTGGCCAACCACTGTACAATGAAGAAAAGAAAAAAAAAAAGGTAGGGTCCACGCAAGCACAACGATGTGGAATGGCACAGAAAAACGCTGAAACAGCAGGGACCTGGACGTAAGCCAATTGAATGGTGGATGTAGCCAATTAAACTGGGTTTGGTTGGAAGAAATCCCCGTCGTTGTGTTTGACGGATCTTAAATTAAAACCCTTCTTCTAGCGGAAACAAATCCCAGGTAAATCCAAATTTTGGTGAATGAAATCAAAGAGAATGCCCTATTGTGTAAGTTTTTCTGCTTAGAAAGGCCAAAATCAGATTTAGTATGATTTAGTGCTGGCAACCAGAAGGAGACCCGAAGCAAAGCTTTGGCAAATTTTCTGCGCCAAAGGGTGAATCAGGTCTTGCACCTTCAGCAAAGTTCTATAAAGTTCTAGAAATTCGCTAGATCATTTACATGTTTCCCTGAGTTTTTGGTAGCAAGTCTGTAGCAAACTCCCCGTTTTCGGGCAGCATCCCCAGTGATTGAAGCCACAATGAAACTATCAACCAATGTTCTGGGCGCCCCAGCACCGCTTGCTCCTTCTGCTTCAATTCCTCCGGTCCGGCATCGATTCCAGCTGCAGCTGTAGCCACGGCTTCTGCGCTGGACCAAAGACCCGCGGCACCTCAGTACGATGCCGTGTGAAGTGATTGCTTTCTGATGGGTGATGATGGTGTTTGTCGTCATCCAGTGAACGTTAGTTTCATCATCATCCTCGTCGTCGCCGTCGTCGTCATCATCATCATCATCATCAGTATCAGTATCAGTATCAGTATCAGTATCATCATCAGTATCAGTATCAGTATCAGTACCAGTATCAGTATCAGTATCAGTATCAGTCATCATAGTCATCATAGTCATCATAGTCATCGTAGTCATCGTAGTCATCGTAGTCATCGTAGTCATCGTAGTCATCGTAGTCAGCGATGCGATGACGGCCTTTACTATTTTTGATGATGGTGATGACAATAAGCATTGTGCCAGCCAGAAGTTGGTCTACCACAAATGGATTCATGGCAAGCGTCGCCCATCCGCTGAGCCAGGATGATGTGCTCGGGCCTTGGCCAAGCAGTGGAAAAATGGGCTGAATTTGATGGTGACCGGAAACCATGTGCAAGGTGGCATTGTGCATGTTCATGTATAAAATACAGACAATACACGAAAGAGATAAAATAGACCATGTGTGGAACCAATCCCCCAGTTGCGGGTTGTTGCTTGGCTCAGTTTCCCCACAATTTACGGTTGTACAAAGAGGCGAAGCTCAAGAGCCTTGAATTTGGATGTGCGTCAGTCAATCATTGTCTTTTGCCAAGGTTGGAAGATGTACTGACTTGCTGAGTTGATCATCATTTTCCCCATTAAAAGTGCCATTGCATAGTTCCCATCCCCATTTTCAGACCCGTTTCCAACCCACAACTCTCCGAAGTCCGCAGCCAGATTGCATATGCACGGCGCAGCTTCTCCTCTGCTTCTCCTGATGCCTGGCAGCTTGCCCAACTGATGGCTGGGTTTTAATCTGATATAATAATATAAGATAATATATTGGATTCAATGACTCATCATGCACCGGTTTCCGACGCCACTGACCATGAGTTGGAGTTGAGGGGTTCCGGGCGTTGGAGACAAAACTACCAAGTTGCCTATATAGTCTCTTTTGCTGATGTTTTCTTTTTGAACGTAACGTGAAACATATGAAACATACGAAAATCATATGTGGTCAGCTTCCCAAACGCTCCATCACACGACCTATCACCGACCCATCGCTGGTCTTCCACTATGCTGAGCTTTTCGAAGTGCAAACAATGCTCTTCATTTTTGAGATTCGCGCTACAGACTTGGATTCTCATTTGTTGAAATTTGTGGAAGGCAACTAAGATCCAACCAAAACAGTGTTTTCTTTGAAGCTTGAGCAGTCTTCAAATGCAGAACAGCTCTAAAAGCCCAATTGGACATAATACAATGACGAACCCGTTCTTATCTAAGTATGCATCAACTCAACATCGTGTACCCCCAAATGTCCACATATATTTTTGTATGCCATAGCTTTTCATGCGTTTAAGAAATTGGCCCAGTCTCGGCTGCCTCTTGGGGTCCGGCACCCGGGCGTCCGAAGATCACCCGATTGTGAGGCGAGACCTGCTGCCATTTTTGCCGACTGGTTGGCACTCCGTGTCAGTCACACTTATATTATCATAAGGATCCTGATAATCCTATAGGTAATATTGGTACCTAAACCCTTAAGATACCTTACTTAGAAGTTCTCATAAGTATATTCAACATGTTTCAACCGAATGATAACATGATAACCCCATTCCGGTGACTCACCACGTCTACTTTCCCTGCAGCCCTTCCTTGGCATCAAAGCTTCGCAGCGCACAAGCGCAGTGCTGCGCAGTCAGGCGACCCATCTCCTGAGCAGCTCAGTGATGGTCCAAATATGTCCAAATATTCCAAATATTATATGGGTTACATCTGATGGGATATGATATGAATGGTGATTTTAATGGACATTTAATATTTAATTGTGCCATATTCTCAGACAAACCCAATGGGGGGTTCTTAAGTCAGGGGGATCCCCAAGTCACCATGGCTTTCAATACTAAAATGGTCTAATGTTGGATGATTTGGTGCTACCCCCATTTTAGGACACCTCCAGAACTGACCTCGCCAGGCCATCCCATTAGCCACGCCACCGCCAGGATCATGGCTGCAGGGAATTCCACCTCCAACGACTTGGCGGCCGCCTGGAGATGTCCTCAACTAAGGAAGGGAGCCCAGTGGGGGATGCTTGTGGATTGTTGAAGGGATAAGGTACACAAAATCATGCAAATTCATATGAAACCTCCATTTTGATCATTCTTTTCGGGGTGGAAGTACAGATTGAAGCATATGGAAACAAGGACCATTAGGTGTTGGGGGCTGGAAGACTGCCATTGTTGCCTGTGGGTCTCCGTTTAGCAAAACCCCGGTCGCCGTCCTTGGTGGTCCTTGGGGCAGCATGGACACACCGCGAAGGCCGTGTTGTGCGCCATGCAGTGATCGATGATCTCACGCGCCAAGTGTTGACATGCGTGGCAGGCCACCACCAGCCTGCAGCCCCAATAACGAGGTGTTCAGGTGGGATTCCCCAGGTCCATGGGTCGAGACATGTCGAGACCCATGGCCACATATGGCCACAAAACCACGGTGGGTGCATCGAGTTTGGTCATCTTCTTCTCTAAACTATGGACGAAGTGACTAAGTTTCTGAGGTTTCATGATCTTGGATCCACAATCATAGTACAAGATACTTGAGATTGCTGCCCTCCTCATTTAATTGAGGACAATCAGATTGTATGCTCAACTTCAGGTTGTTCCTCGAATATTTGCTGCGGGTTACTGGCCACACAAACCAAATGATCCCAAGGAGGGACAGAAAACAACAATTTGAAACCACAAAACGATACTATGTTCCCAGTTTTGTAGATGCTTATCACAAATGATTGGTGTTTCATGATGCCAAATGCTGCTTATAGCGCCATCTTCCATCTTCGCTGAATACTATTGCCCCACCAAGCAGTTCGTCAAGGCAGGCCCTGCTCGCCAAGCTGAGCCGCATTCGTTTGGAATTGCCCTTGAGAACTTCTGGCAGGGCCTCCCGCGCCGAGCAACACCAGTGCTGAAGAAGAACAAGTCTCAAAAATGCGCATATATAGAGTACAAATTGGATAGCATAAAATGTATCTCAACAATAGTATGTCAATGTCGAAATAGTGAAAAATAGTGAAAAGATCAGAAAAAAAATGCATCGGCTACAGTAAGATTTCGCGCCAACATGCCCAATGTGGATGTTGCTCGCAGCCTGCTGCAAGGGCCGCTGATCATAGGAAATCGGCCCGGTGACGAAGGAAGACCATGCCTCACCTCGGCTGACGGCATGTGTCCCGCTCGAATGGGTCCGGTTGTTGTCTGGCCTCACCACTTGACAAGAAGCACTTGATAGCACTTGCTTCATTCTTGTGGGACTTAGGGACATACTATGATAGACTGGTTTATGATAAAATATGATCAAACATAGAAAAACAATGGAATAGTCAAAGTATGTTAATCAACATCATCCCATCCCAACCCCCTCCATCCCCCTCCACCCAAGCGACGCAGTGTGGCGTGGCTCGCCGGCCGCTGCGGGTCGATGATCGTCGCCTGCTGCGCCTGGCCGTGCGCCAGGAAGAGCAGCGCCAGGGCGCCGTGGCCGCCGCAGACGTCCACCACCTGGGGGATGGGACGGGGGGATGGGGGGATGGGCAGGTCTCAACCAACAAAAAGCTACAAAAATGGAGATCTAACCAGGAAAAATGGTGGCATTGTGGGGATGAATAATGGGGGTTCACCATGGAAATGTGGTATTAATCATCCAACTTTGGGGGTTAAGCATGTTTAACCACCAAACATGGGGATATAGTATAATATGATATAATCCATAATTATGAATTGGGGGGATGAATATCCACAACTACCAGGGTTTTGAATCATAGCCAAACTCCCCGGGAAAAATGGGCTGGGATTGGATGGAGTATCAGCAAAAAAAACTGGTGTGCTCTACCTTAAGAAATGGGAATTAACATCTGGGGGACGATTTGACTGGAAACAAAATATGCTGCTTATATTCTTGACAAGGAATGTTGACTTTGATTTGGATATGTATATTGTGGTCCAAAATTTGGTTTTATTAAGCAGTGATTTCATGTTTGAAAACTACTTACCTAAGGCTTCCCCAATTTATAGGTGGTAGAATCCCCAAACAACAGCTATTACATCACTGCCTCTTCTTGTCATTTCCCGGACACCCCTTGCTGCCTCCAGGACCCCCAAGCCGAGCTGCCACTTCGGGGCGAAGTTTCCGAGCATCCTTGCGAACGCAGTCGTAGAAGGCACAGGACTCCTGAAGCGTTGGGGCACCAGTGGGTGGTTGGAACACCTGGAAAGAATGGTGGGGGCTGCTTGAAATAACTTCCAGCAATATGATGCATGGCAAATGCGGAAAACAAAATATTAGGAAGTGTCTACGAAGGGTTTACTTTCTCTGGACAAGTTGGGTTACGTGTTGTTTTCTCAATTTTACATCATGTTGATGACAAATGAATATTCTATACTGTCTATACTCGCAACCTCACCCAAACCATTTGGCTACCGATCAAAACCCGTCTACCGTGGTGAACATCGGAATAGCTGTAAAATGAATAATGTCGTTTCCCCAATAGACGTTGCTACCGAGGGTTTGGGCCCATCCCCATTTGTTGTCGTCTCAAGATTTGGACCCTCATTCCATCATGGTTCCTCATACTTTGCAGGTCATAAAGTAAATTAGGCCCACCCCCCATATCGAGACATGGCATTTGAAAATCCCTCGTTTACAACCCTTTAAAAATTGATTGACCCTACTGAATCGTATTGACATGTAATTGACATGTATTATATATATATATATTATAAATTATTTCTTGATTTTCAAAAACGTATTTCCTGCCCTTTGGCGCCTGCATCTCTTTGGTTCGGATAGCCTTGCTCTGCCCCACTGCCGCCCACAGCTTGGAGCGCAGGCTCTCGGGCGCAGCGTCCGCGTCCCCGCCGGGGGCACCGGGCGAGGTGGCGTCCATGGTTGCAGGGGCAGAAGGACAGCGCCGTGGAAACAGAGTATATCAGTGTGTCAGTGTATTTCATTGGGTTGTTGAGTTGTAGTCAGTTTGGATTTTGCACGATTTTGCCCTTTGGTGAAACCTAGATTTGCAAGTTGATGGTTTGTGACGGTTACAAATGTAAGGTGGAATCAAAATCTTTGACCGGGGACTGTGGTCGTCCCAACATGGAGAAAAAAGGATAGGGTGCCACAAAGGCGAACAAAGATATGGTTTCCGATTGTCCCGCCAAAGCCACCAAACGTGGCCACAGAGTCATGGTGTGCCATGATGTCAGTTCCAGTGAACATTCTTTTCTATCATCCATGAGTTGCTGGATGTGGCCTGGGCCAACATGGGCCAAAACAGCGGTGTAGCCTCACATTGCAGCCGCGTCAAACCATGGTATGTCATGCCCATCTGCCGGCCTGGCTCGCACTTCGGCTGCGGTCGTCCCGCCTTTGGACTGTCAATGATGGGTAGGGCGCAACCCCAACACCCTCAACATATTCCAATAGTTCAATAGGTATCATGTGCTCTATTATTTCCCTTATCTTCCTTGGTGAAATGGATTGAAACTATATGTTCCTTTTTGAATTGGTTACAACTTATCGTTCCAGTAACCAGTTTGGAAGTCTGCGATTTTGACCTCAAACCACAGACATGAGCCAAACAAATCAATTACATACTGCTAACTGACAGGGATCATCCTATTCCTGTTGGTGAGCAACATCAGGTCGTGCCAAACATGTTTTCAGTTGTGCATATTGAAGTTCTGAAAAAATCGGACCATAATGGACCATATCATCCTCCATTTGATGGTCCATCTAAATCAGAAAACTGGTTTGCATGGTTCCACTGGTTTTAACATCAAATACCATGCGGATCCACGCGGCTCATCCACTATTACCTTTTTTACTGGGGCTAAAGCGACTGGTCGCGTTGCTTGGTACTGAAATTATAAACGCGTAGAAAACCAACGGTGAACACTCCAAATGATCCAATCAATGGCTGATCTCCTGAACAAAACCTTCCAAAATCATCCAAAACCACTTATAAATCAATTAAGTAACAGTATGCCCATAAATGCCCATATATTTTGAATTATTTCAATAAACTCAAATTGCTTTGTCGAAATCCTTGGGTAATTCACGTCAGTTCACATCCTATCTCAACCTAACAACCTCTCATCCGTTACCACCGAAGCCGTTCACCTGCGGCTATCTTTGCGCTCCTCGCGCGGGCGGCTGTCCCTGAGCAGAGGCCGGTGGATGGTCCACTGGCGAATTCACGGTGTGTATTCGGCCAATGGGATGAACCCAAGACGGTTATCTGGTTCATATCATTACACCTATGATTTCCTGTGTCAAATGAGATGTGTATATACATATGAATATAAGTGATAACCTGAGACAGTCACTGGGTATGTATGATTGGGTTCATGCTAAATCCTTGATGATAAACGCCAAAAGTGTTGTTTGTTTAAAGAAGTGTGTGTTTTTTGTTGATTATATACCCATTCATGTCTGCATGTTTTTTCATTATTTTCATGTTTTGTGGATTTCATCCCCATTTTCGTTTGTGAAAATCTCCGGGCGCTTGTTGGGTTCATGCCCCCTGCTGGCCTTCTCCTACTTCGACTGCGACTTCGGTCCATGGCTCGACCCTGGCAGCTGGATTTCGGCAGAATCTATAGAGGACATTCACTTTGCCTGAAAAACAAATGTGATGCCACCATGGAGTCCTAACCCAGCCGTCGTCCTGACCTTCTCTAGCGGCCCAGCCCCATACCGGATCCGCCCGCCGAGCTCGGCGCGGTGCTTTGCGGTTCCGAGCTGCAAAATGGACAGACAGGACGGAGAATCCAACGCGGGCAGGCAGTGAAATGACCAAAGCTCCAGTTTGTGGATTTCAAGCACGGTCAAAGCTGAATTAATTCCAATAATATCTAAGTTCCAAGCATTTTCGATGTTCGGTAAAAATCCCTTGCTTGAGTTTCTTGGCATGGAAGTTACAGAATTGCAACGCAATGCGGATCTACATTTGGTTGGAGGCTTGCCCACATGCATCCACGAGAAAGATCAGAACTGGTGATATTGGTGACCATTCTCAACACACTAAATTTGACTAATTTTGTGTCAATGGCTTTCTACATCATCCTGACTGATTTTTGAGGGTGTCACTACTCACATGGACAGCCTGCTTCCCTGACTTTAGGATGTTTCCTTGCACTTTTCTTCCGCAATATACCTGGTTTTCCACTGGAAGTTCCACTTCCGCTAAATTCGACATGGAAACCCAAAACTCCAGATGTTGAAGGAAAAAACAATTGGATAATTGTGAAAACCGTGAGGTGATGCCCCCCAGCACTCAGCCGAGCCCCGCACCGTGCCCTGTACCGTACTACCATGACCTCACACCGTGAGGCAAGGCAGGAATGAACGACGAAGGTAAAGGTCAAAACCAACGTTTCACATACTTTGATTGTTTCATCGGACTATTTAACGCGGTTTCAGTCATTTCAGATCGCTATGGGTCCTAAATTAGATATATTTGGGATCATCCAAGCCAATGACAAGACTTGAAAAAAATGCAAGACACCCGCCAAAAGATTGCCCATCCATACATGATCACACTGACGTCCAAACATCAGCATCCAAACAGTAGCAGTGCAACTGTCAGCATTCAAACCAGCGGTTGCTCAGCCAGGCAACCTTTTTCGGCCATGGCCTACCCCGCCACAGCCCACCCCTTCCAATGGTGGTCACAAAGCCAAAGCCCCAAGACAGCCCTGTTGGCTAGTCACTAGTAGGGATCCAGTGACCATCCTGACTTCACTGAAACACACAATTACTATATATATATAAATGATTTAATGAAAAGCCTATCAAACAAGAAAAACACGTGCTGCGTTGATTGGCAAAGTTCAAACATGTTCCGTTTCCTGCCAGCCACTGCCAGCCGCTCAACTGGTCTCTGGAATCCTTCTTGTAGATTTTCAAAAAGTCAAATCGTCTACAGCAAGCTTTCATGCTGCACTCTTCCGGGTTCCATCTCATTCCACACATGTCCACACATCGCCACTGCCTCCTCATCCAGAGGCCCCACCTCCGATGCTGGCAGCTCTTCCGGACTGTCATCCACACTGGGATCTGCGGGATGTCCAAAGATCTGCAGCAGGTGGTACCTCAAATCATCCTGGTCCCTGACCTTCAATCTCAACACCTGCACACCCAGGTCCTCCAAGAACTGATCGCGCCGAGTGCGCGCTGCCCGGTCCAACCGGGAAAGCTGGAGGTCCAGGGGATCCACTTCCAAGTTCAGGTGAGGTTCATCGCCTTGCGGCAGCACCAGGCTGAGCAGTGGGCCCATCTCGTGACGTTGGTTCACCAGGATGGATGGAAGGAAGTCTTGAATCCTTTCTGCGCACTGTTTCTGGAAATCAGTCTGCTCAAACTGGGGCTTGGGGCTCAAGTGTGTCCATCCTTTCTCACGCGCAATTGAAGCTAGGCCCTCCAAAAGTATGTTGACCTTTGGCGACTCCAAGTCAGCGCGGATGAAGGCACGTGCAAACAGCGAACCAGGAACAGGCTGCATCTTTTGCAAACGCCTCAAGGCCTCCTTGGCGATGCTGATCAAAGGCACGTCATCATGGATCCCCGCACGAACAAATGCAAATGCAGTGTATCCAAGGTGGGATGTGGTAAAAGAGGAGACGGTAGCTGCACACCGCAAACCCAATGCTTTGAACAAGTCCACATGAGTGAACTGCAGCTCAGAGTATGCCCATGCAACACTGCTTGCGGTGGGCGGGTCCAAACCGTCTACCATCTCAATGGCACGCGAGGCGACTGCATCCATCAAACTGCGGTCCGAAGCACGTGCCCTTGCTCAAGCCATACAAATCTGTTTCAGGCCGAAAGGCGTCAGAGTTGGCACATGCCGCAAGGTGGCAAGCTCCAGCGCAGGCAAATATTCACCAGGATTGTTTGACAGCCCGGAGACCCCATGCATCATCAGGGCCAGCTCTGAACCCTTGAAGTCTGACACACGTTCCACAGCAGCTTCTGGGATGCAACTTCCAAGAATCGGCGCAAGTGAAAACTTGGCACCAGCTAATGACACCTCAGCGAGGTCCTTGGCAGAAAATTCAGTGGTTTTTTGACTTGCGGCCTTGCCAAGTGACTCAAGGAATTCCACATGTGTACATCCCGACTGAGAACAAGCCCACAGTATCCTTGCAATACTCCTGGCATTGAAATGAGGCACACACTGCAAGCTACATGCCGCGATTTGATCGCACAGTGATGAGTTCAGAGCTCCCGACCTTGCCAATCCAAAAATGACATGCAGCACTTCGATGGAGCGAGCAGGAGGTGTGGTGGCCCAAGCAGAAGCCAATTCCATCAGGAGCTGTTCGTCCTTGCAATCCAACAAGCTAAGGCCATGAATTGTGTACGAGATCCTGTTCCTTGGAAAGGACGCAAGATTGCCACGAATTGCCTTGCACAGGGACTTCAACAGCGCATCATCTTTGCAACTTGCTTGTCCCCAAGCCAGCGCAACCCTCGACAAGTCAAGGTTGTTCATGACCTCCATGCGCTCCACCAAGACTGGTGACAGCAAACAGAACATCCCTTCATGGAAGAAGCCAGCTTTGAGGCTCGCATCAACAAATCCCATGATGTAAGATGTCTTGAGCCTCTCAACAGAACCCAAGTCAGTCAACATCACATCAGCTGCCGCCTTCAACAGCTTCGGGTCTGGTTTTGCTCCTGCCCTCAAAACCGAGAGAAAGAATCCTGCCCAAGACCAGCAAGTCAAGCTAGCAGGGTCTGCCTTGACTCTTCCCATCACCGCCGTCAGCATCTCCGCATCAGGCTGGCTGGCCACAGAAAATGCCCCTGCCACCTCGACCAGTTCCCCCACTTTCATCTCCTCCACTTTCTGTGTCACGGTGCTGCCAATCTCCTTCCAGGTAGCCTCGTCCCTCCACCGAAGCCTTGCCAGGCTCCGGGTGAGATCCACCACGTCGCTACCTTGCAGCTGCGGCAGCCGCCCCAGGCACTGTTGGATGGACGGCTGAAGAGCCGCATGGCCAGGAGCCGCAGGTCCTGTGGCGGCCAACTTTGCCAGTTTGGCCACCTGTGCACATCTCGCCATGGAAGGATGGCCAGTGTTGGGGAGTAGATAGCCTGGAAAAATTGTTGCACGTGGATGCACCAAGTCAAGATTCATGTTCATTGAAAGCAACTTTGAGAAAACATGGATGCACAATGATGCACAATGTCAGGCTTCTTGAGGGCAATGTTTAAGCTGTTGTGCTGTACAACCAGCATCTCTGCTGGTTTGTTTTCTTGACTCTAGAGATACAATTTTAGAGCCCACAGTGCTCACATATGAAAGCAATAATGATCCAAGAAAGGCTTAAGAGCCCATCACCAGTGCATGTCCACACTCCTGTCGTGGCCGAAGACCAGACCCAAAGTCTTCTTACGCAAATATATTTGTTTGCACTGATGTCATTCAATGTCATAATGTCTGTGTGGGCGTTGTTGATGTCAGTTCAAAAAAAATACGCAGGACTAGCCCTGCAAGAAGCAGAACATCAAAAAACGTATCTTTCAAAAGTAACGGTCCCTCGGCCTAATCAATGAAAACCTGTTTTTGGAAGAACCACTCTACTGACAATATTATTGGTTTCAAAGGTAAGTCAGCTGGAAATTCTTGGCAGTCACGGGCATGACTAATAAAAACTATATTCGCGAAGTTCACCAACTGAAAAATGCCCTGCAGGAATGGACAGCATCCAAGCAAAGCTGGAAAACAATGAAATAATAGGAAGCGCGTTTATGTGAGAGAAATAATTTTTTATAAAAAAAAAAATACCAGTAGATCTATCACCGCTTTCAGCTTTGCAAGTCCAATCTTTGTATCTGATAATCGTCTTTCACATAATTTTGACTAGGCTTTGAGTACACACATCTTTGAAGACCACCAATTTCATCTAAAATCATTTGCCAGGTCCACTTTTGAGTTGTTCAACTATTGAGTATAGGAACACTCTCAAATCTAGAAAGTAGAAATGCTCATGTTTGATTTCGATTCAACATTTTGAGATGTTTGAGGGTGTTTACACTGTGCATACGTGTTAGTTTGATACTGCCCCCAACACCCCAGCCAAGTCCTGCACACATGCACGCCACCATGGCCTCATAAAGTGAGGCTGTGGTAGAGGCAGGAACGAAACAATGAAGATCAAGGTCAAAACCCAATTTTTCACATTATGTTGACAGTTCACTGTCTTTTTATTGCAATATCTTCAGGTGGGTACGGGATTGTATGGCCCCAAATGATAATAAATTAGGTGAATTGCATTGTATAGTTGTATAGTCAACAAAATGCCAAAATGGGATGGTTGAATGCAAAAAAAGGCACCGGTTTCTAAGTCTCTCAGGGAGCTACAGTAGCATTTCATGCCCTGCAAATCACAATGATTTCCAAACATCGGCAGTGCGAAGATCAGCACTCAAATCAGCTCTTGCGGCCCTTAGGATTTTTTTTGCAGCCATGACCTACCCCGCCACAGCCCACCCCTTCCGATGGTGGCCACAAAGCCCAAGCCCCAAGATAGCCCTATTGGCTAGTCACTAGTAGGGATTCAGTGACCATCCTGACTTCACTGAAACACTAAATTACGAAATGATCTAAAGAACCTGTGAAACAAGAAAAACGCGTGCTGCGTTGATTGGCAAAGTTCAAACATGTTCCGTTTCCTGCCAGCCACTGCCAGCCGCTCAAATGGTCTCTGGAATCCTTCTTGTAGATTTTCAAAAAGTCAAATCGTCTACAGCAAGCTTTCATGCTGCACTCTTCCGGGTTCCATCTCATTCCACACATGTCCACACATCGCCACTGCCTCCTCATCCAGAGGCCCCACCTCCGATGCTGGCAGCTCTTCCGGACTGTCATCCACGCTGGGATCTGCGGGATGTCCAAAGATCTGCAGCAGGTGGTACCTCAAATCATCTTGGTCCCTGACCTTCAATCTCAACACCTGCACACCCAGGTCCTCCAAGAACTGATCGCGCCGAGTGCGCGCTGCCCGGTCCAACCGGCAAAGCTGGAGGTCCAGGGGATCCACTTCCAAGTTCAGGTGAGATCCGTCGCAGTGCGGCAGCACCAGGCTGAGCAATTGTCCCCTCTAATGACGTTGGTTCACCAGGATGGACGGAAGGAAGTCTTGAACGGTCTGGGCGCACTGTTTCTGGAAATCAGTCTGCTCAAAATGGCTGGGGCTCAAGCGCGTCCATTCTTGCTGACGTGCAACTGAAGCTAGGCTCTCCAACAGCGCTGTGATTTCCGACGACTCCAAGTCAGCTTGGATGAAGGCACGTGCCAAATGGGAAGCCGGAATAGGGTGCATCTGCCCCAAATACCTCAAGGCTTGCCTGGCAATGCTGATCAAGGGCACTTCATCATGGACTCCTGCGTCGACAAATGCCGATGCAATGCATCCAAGGCGGGATGGATTAAAGGAAGAGATGCTAGCTGCACATCGCACACCCAAGGCTTTGAACAAGTCCACATTGCTGACCTGCAATTTGGAATGAGCCCAGGTAATGTGACTGATGGTGGCAGGATCCAATTCATCAATCATATCGATTGTGCGTGCAGCATATGCTTCCCTCAATTTCTCAGTCGAAACACGAGCCTGTGTCCAAGCCATTGAAATATATCTCAGGTCAACAGGCGTCAGAGTTGGAACATGCGGCAAGATGGCATGCTCAAGCACCTGCAAGTATTCACAAGGACTGTCCGACAGCCTCGACACCGCGTGCATCATTAAGGCTAACTGGTCAGCCCGGAAGTCTGACACACGTTTCAAAGCAGCTCCTGGGATGCAAACTCCAAGAATCGGCGCAAGTGAAAGCTTAGCACCCGCAAAAGAAGCAGCGCAGAGGTCTTGTGTGGAAAATTCGGAGATTTTCAGGCTGGCCGCCTTGCCGAGTGAGTCAAGGAAGTCAGTATGTGTACATCCAGACTGAGCACAAGCTAGCAGTATTGCAGCCACACTCTTGGCATTGAAATGAGGCACACAGTGCAGGCTACATGCCGCGATTTGATTGCACAGTGCAGGATCCAGAGCTCCCAATCTTGCCAACCCACAGATGACACTCGGCACTTGGATGGGTTCTGGACCTTTGGCCGCCCAAGCAGAAGCCAATTCCAACAGGAGCTGCTTGTCTTTGCAATCCAACAAGCAAAGGCCATGAATGGTATATGAAATCCTATTCTTTGGAAAGGCCGGAAGATTGGTATGGATTGCCTTGCACAAGGATTGCACCAGGGCATCATCTTTGTAATTTGCTTGCCCCCAAGTCAGCGCAACCTTCGACAGCTCATAGGGGCTCAGGCTCTCCAAACGCTCCATCACGACCTCTGACAGCACATGGAACATCCCTTGATGAAAGAAACCAGCTCTGAGGCTCGCATCAACAAATCCCATGATGTAAGGCGTCTTAATCTTCCTGAAAGAGTCTAGGTCTTTCAAGATCGCATCAGCTGCAGCCTTCAGCAGTTCCTTGTCCGGTTTTACTGCTGCCCTCTGCAGTGAGACAATAAAATCCCCCCACGACCAGGATTTCAAACCGCGCGGGGCTGCCTTGACTCTTCCCATCATCGCCTTCAACATCTCCGTATCAGGCTGGCTGGCCACAGAAAATGCGCCGGCCACCTTCACCAGTTCGGCCACCTTCATCTCCTCCACTTTCTGCGTCACTACGCTGCCGATGTCCTTCCAGGTTGCCTCATCCGTCCAGCGAAGCCTCGCCAGACTCCGGGTGAGATCCACCACGTCGCTACCCTGCAGCTGCGGCAGCCGCCCCAGGCAGCGTTGGATGGACGGCTGGAGACCTGCCTGGCCGGAAGCCGCAGGTCCCGTGGCGGCCAACTTTGCCAGTTTGGCCACCTGTGCACATCTCGCCATGGGATGGAAGGATGGCCAATGTTGGGGAGTACTGTAGATAGCCTGGAAAAACTGTTGCACGTGGATGCACGATGTCAAGATTCATGTTCATTGAAAGCAACTTTGAGAAAACATGGATGCACAATGTCAGGATTCTTGAGAGCAATGTTGAAGCTGTTGTGCTGTACAACCAGCATCTCTGCTGGTTTTGTTTTCTTGACTCTACAGATACAATTTTAGAGTCCACAGTGCTCACATATGAAAGCAATAATGATCCAAGAAAGGCTTAAGAGCCCATCACCAGTGCATGTCCACACTCCAGTCGTGGCCGAAGATCAGATGCACAAAGCCTTCTTACGAAAATATAGTTGTTTGCACTGATGTCATTCCATGTCATAATGTCTGTGTGCGCGTTGTTGATGTCAGTTCAAAAAAAATACGCAGGACTAGCCCTGCAAGAAGCAGAACATCAAAAAACGTATCTTTCAAAAGTAACGGTCCCTCGGCCTAATCAATGAAAACCTGTTTTTGGAAGAACCACTCTACTGACAATATTATTGGTTTCAAAGGTAAGTCAGCTGGAATATCTTGGCAGTCACGGGCATGACTAATAAAAACTATATTCGCGAAGTTCACCAACTGAAAAATGCCCTGCAGGAATGGACAGCATCCAAGCAAAGCTGGAAAACAATGAAATAACAGGAAGCGCGTTTATGTGATAGAAATAAAATTATATATCACCGCTTTCAGCTTTGCTCAACTTTTCAAGTCCAATCTTTGTATCTGATAATGGTCTTTAACATCATTTTGCCTAGGCTTTGGGTGCACGCATCTTTGAGGACCACCAATTTCATGTAAAATAATTTACCAGGTCCACTTTCGAGTGGAAATCTCAAATATGACACCATGATATATATATATATATAATATATACATATATATATATACACACGTATTTTGAATGGTAGGGACCCCCTTCCAACTTCTAAGACAGAATCCAAGCACCCTGATGGAGTAAAAGATGATACCCTGACCGTTCCAATCTCCAACCTCCAGGCACGCAGACACCTGTCTGTTTTCCCTTCGCTGCAGCACTGATTGATCCACAGATACACCTATGGAACTTCGGACGGCCTCGTCCTTCTTCCAACTTCCAAGCGAACCCGGTCGCAAGACACCGACGCTATGGCACCAAGGTGAATGCCCTCTATCCGCCCACACCTAGCTCCTAGCCGTGACACCTGCGGAAGTGATCGTGAGATCATGGTTGAAGAGACCTGTGGCAATGGTTGATGGCTTCAAGTGGTCTGCACAAATTGGAATCACACTCCCAAAAAAGTCTTTTTATTGAGTTGGAAAATTTGTGCTGGTTTCTGAGGCTCATCAAGTGCATTTTGAGATTTCAACCATTTCAGTCGGTCTTTGGATTTTGCTCGTTCCTTTAAGGTAGCACTTTCATCACTTAAGCGATGGAAACCATATTTCAGTGTTTCACGGAGAAAATGGGATTCCATGGCTTTTGTTAGGCTGTCTGCTAGTTGGGCCCCGCTGGGCACCCATCTCAGCTTAGTACCCTCCCTTAGTGCCTCTTTGATCGAACGTGTCATGAGTTGGACCCTAAACTCTGAACAACTGGGTGGAGCGGTCCTTGTAATAAGGTCATATAGACTTTTACAGTCAGTAATGGCTACATCCTCTGAAGATACCAAGGTTGGAACAGTGATGGCTGGACGCAGTTTGGGGAGTGCCTCCTCAGGTTTTCTCCAGTCGGATTTGGATCATGAAACCAACTCCAGAAGAGTCTCAGCCAGCCAATTGGTCCAGAGTTGAAGCCAAGGCCACTGTCTCCGCTGACAAGGTGCTGGTCACCACCTTCTGAATCTTCCGGCAGCCCCATGTCAACGGGCTGATTGAACAATGGTGTCCTTGGCTGATGTCCTGGTGTGTTCCAACGATGATAGAGCCTGCATGTGAATCTGGTTTCTTGGTGGATGAGAATGATGCGTCTGAAAACGCCATTAGTCGAAAATCTTGGTGAGGAATTGATTTGATTGTAATGGTTACGTCGTGGTGGCGTTTGGCTTCATGAAGTACCTTATTTGCTTCCATCAAGGTCTCGATCGTTGCTGAGTTGATAGCTGATTGCAAAAATGATAACTTGCTGGAAAGGTCTGGTCGAGTGTTGATTGCAGCATATTGGAGGCTTCCTATCACTCCCCTGAGTGCAAGTCTTTCTGGTTCAGTTACGGGAAGTTCATTTTGGCTTTTACGATTGCATTCAATGGAAATTGGATTGATTTCTTCACGTAGGATGATTGACTGAGGGTTATACTGTAGTCACTGTGTTGGGTTACTTCGATTCCGGTGAAAGTGAAAGCTGATATTTTGTGGGATACAAAGGCAAATGTCTTTTCAAGTTCTTGAATCTTGGCTTTAAACACTTCACTGCCTCCCCCGATACCATCGTCAACATGAACTCCCAAGATTCCCTCAAGTTTGCCAGGCTGGCCGGTTGAAGAAGGAGGTGATCGGAGCACAAAACAGCATGGATCAAAGGGCGACGTTTCGAAGCCCAAACGCAGGAGCTCGGATACCAAGGCACAGTACCACAGGTATGGTGCATCTATCAGGCCATACGCACTTTTGTTGAGCCGGCAAATTTCTTGGGGTTTCATGGATAGTGCCTTTCTGAGCTCTGGAACAGGGTCTACGGCTATTACCCTATCAGCTTGCGGTTGACCTTGGAGAAAAGCTGCCTTAATATCAAAGGATCTTAATTTCCACATGCGAGATGAAATTACCTGTAAGGCAATCATGCGAGATGTCTTATTCAGGGTCGGACTATCTCTGGGGATCTCTTCAATGCGGGGGTCTAAGTATCCTAGTACTACTAGGCGAGCTTTGGCTTTGTGACTTTTGACGGATTTAGAGGACTCCTCATTACCACCTACGTTGTCAACGGGTTTCCAAGTTAGGATCCAGCGACACCTTATTACTAGTTTGTTCTTCTGGAATCTGATTGCGGAGAATCGTGCTAATCGTGCTGGTCTTTATCCAATTCTGAATCTCGGCATCTTTTGCTTGTTCAAACTCCTTGATTTCTGATGGTGATAATGCCGATAGTTTCACTTCTGTGTGTTGTTTCTTGGCAGAAGTTGCCAGCATGATCCATGAGCACTGGGTTCATTTGGACCCATTCCAGGTGGTTGGGAAATCTCGAACTCATACCTCCAAGCTGTGTGTTCTGGCGTTTCACATGTCAGAGCATTTGCAATCTCGTGACACGTCAGCTGAACTAGCTCGGGGTCTCCAGTGGCCTGGTGACCGTCATTTTCCTCTGTGGTCTGATCAGGGCCATCAGCTTGAGATGACTCATGTGATACACCTTCTGGTTCTTGGTCTGGCTGTGGAATTGATTCATCTTGGCTATCATTTGACATTGACTCTGGGATCGAAGTAGGATTGAGGTTATCATTATTGGGATTTATCTCATCAGGTTCATCTGGAATGTTGTAAGGGTCTTGGTCTTGAGAGGCTCGTGGAAAGTCATTTGGAATTTCAGGGTTACTGGGGTTATTTTGCATCCGGTGAATTTGTTGGATAAGTGGGGTTACATCATCTGGCAGTTCGGGTCCCTCCGGCAATCCTTCTTCTGGGAATGCCAGTCGAGTGTTTTCAGGGGCACTACGATATAGATGACCACACGATGTGCTCCACACTGTATGATTTTCATCTTGTATCACTACTCTATGGGGACGTTGCCATCTGAGTTGCTTAAGGGGGTTTTCCCTCCATGTCATGACCCATTCGCCCTTGGAAAATTGACCACGTGAGGGACAGGCTCTTCGCAAGGCAGCTCGTCGAAGAATTTCATGGTTGTCAGCTATGTGGTAGGCTTTCCGTGCGGCTTCTCTGACTGACAACATGCGTCGAAATTCTTGGCTGGACATGGCTGGACAGTGAATGGTTTTCACTGCTGGCGAGCTCATGGGCTGGGATGGATTCATCGCTTAGTATGGATCCAGGAATTCTCGAGTGCTTACCAAACACTATGACTTCTGGGGCATATCCATGACGGATGCTGAGTGCATTCTTTGCATGAGTGCATTGGATCAAAGCCATTTGAAGGGACCCATAATCACTGATCGGGTGTTCAAAATCAACCTTCTCCAGCATGCACTGCAAGAATCCACCGTGACGCTCGATGCGTCCGCTCTGCCAGTGTGCCTCGGGAACGGTGGTTGTGCTTTTGATGCAAAACCTCTGGAGAAACTGCGAAAATTCTTGGCTGTTCATCTCTGTTGCTGAATCCACTGTGATTTCCGTGGGTGGTCCTGCCCAACTTATCCAATGTTGATTGATCAATTTGATGAGATCTTCGGTGGTTCGTGATGGTGAAGCAATTGCGACATGATAGTTGGTTCCTGCACCAAGTATGTGATAGAAATGGAAGGTCTTGTTCATTTTGTTGGTCCATGTTATCCCATCCAGGTAGAACTTGTGATTGAAGTCCAACATTGATTTCAGGGATGATGGTCAAGCATGTTTGGGGGGAGACGTGGCTGAACATGTTGCACACCGGATCTCCAGGGCTGCCTGTACAACCTCAGGTCGGGCTCCGTTCACCTGAAGAGCTTTTGCCAGGCGGTCGTTCGAAGGGTGTCCCGAGCTCTTGTGCATTCTCAATATCGTCTGTTGTTCCCATTTTGGAAGGCTCTGGAAACGAAACCCCTGTTGGCTGGCACTAGTCTCGGATGAACTTGGTGCACGTGGCTTCGGAAAGTGATCTGGCTTGGTCCGGTCTACCTCAGTGCTAGTTGGTCCTTCCGGTTGATCGGACCCTTGCGAATTGGATGGCTTGGCCTTCATCTCATCGGAGTGCCCCCTTGGCTGATCACTGGATACCACTTCGGGCACCTCCGGCAATCTAGCTTCTGGTGGCTCATGCATTGGGGCCTCGAATTGATCCGTTTGGTTCCCAGCAGTGGGTGGAGAAACATGATCCTCTTTCAAACTGTTACTTTGGTCATTTCCTTCGTCGGCATCCCCCTTGTCCCTGGCAAATACAGTTACATTGATCCTACATGAGTGGGATGGTCGAATGAGCTGTCTTTTGGCTAGGTCAGTCCATTTTTCCCAGAAAGTCTCATAGTGGGTGTCTCCGGTCCTGGTCACGTATGGTGCTTCCTGTGGATGCATGCCTGGTGGTGGTGCCATGGTTCGGTCAGTCCCTCTACATGCCATGGCTCGGTGAATTACCTTCGTAGGAAAGATATTCTGTAGCATCAGTAAAATTGATGGATTTGTTATTTCCCTTTTACCCACCCTTGGTAGATCCTTGTTGATTTCTTGAGAACCTCTTTGCACATCTCTAGAGTTGGGGCACTTCCTTGCTGGGAATCCCTTTTGGATCTTTTGGTTCCTGCTGGCACCCGGGCAGTCGGAGTGGTGATGGCTGACTTTGGGAACTTCGGTTGATTTCGGAACTTGGTTGCCACCATGGCATCCTCTTCACTGTGATCATTCAGTTCACTCTTTGCAAAGCAGATCATCCCCGCTCTCCAGTTATAAGGCCAACATCCACTTCCCTTGGCAAGAGTTATGGGAGCATTTCTGGCAAACTTCCCAGGATAAATCTCAGTGAACTGGGTTCTCAGTATGCTATGGTGGTTCCTCAAGCGGCATGAACCCTCGATCGGCTGATGCTGGTGACGGTGATCGCAGCACAGCCCATGCAGCTTTTGAAATAGCGGTGCAAAACTGGTCAGAACTGTCATCCCTTTTTGCATTGGCATGCCTGTTTCAGGATCTTTCAGATCCCCGGCCCGGCACATATCAAACTGGCATGCTTGAGTATGTTCATGAACTTCGGCAATGTGCTGGCTCTGAAACATGAGAGATCGCTTAGGCTGTTCCCAGTGAAAGTGATTTCCCTGTGATATTTGAAACCGATACAGAGTTATCCCCAGGGCCACTTGATACAGTAGGTCTCTACGTTTACGTTGATATTCTTCATAGTGTTGCATGGACCTAGCTGAGTTCAACTGCGACCACGCTGACCATGGTCCACATGTGGGGCTGTACCAAGTGTGCCTGGGACGATGTCTGGCCATCATTTGGAAAAGTTCTCTGCGGCCGGAACTCTGGGAAAGATCTCCCTGCGCTAGACCAAAACGGAAGGCCTTCTTGCCCAGCTGAAGCATCTGTTGGGTCAACGGTGAGTTCTCACTACACATGATCTCAGCGAGTTCCCAAGGTTTGCCCAGTTGTTTGGTTTCCTTCACAACGGCTTCAAACTCATGAGAAAACTGTTGTACCAACTTTTTCATGTATGATGCTTCATGCGACATGGCCGTCAGTATGGTGTCGTCCCAATCCTCTCTCACTGGTTCCCCTCCTGGTGAATCTTCGGCTCCTGGAAGTTCTGGGTCTCGATATGGTGGATGACCTTGGTCAATGCATTGTCCAGGTTCAACATCCTTTGCTGCATCGCATGGACGTCCTCGGCCAGTGGAGTGACATGACTCTCCGTAATCACTGGGCCGTACGTCTCTGGTTCGATGTCCCAATCTGTTTCGCCATCCAGCGAAGAGATGACGGAAGGCGTGGCCATGGTCTTGGCCATTGCCTTTGCCTTGCTCTGGGGACGGCATTGGCTCTTGGCCTGGGGCTCTCTTGGGACAATCATCTGCGACTGCTCCAAGGACTCCATCTTCAGCTCCACGAACTTCAGGCAGCGACGGTGGGCTTCTTTCTGACTGTTCTGATAGCGGTTGATCATGAAATGGACCCACTCTTGGTCCTGCCAGGTGTCTGCATAAGTGCTTCCGCTGTACTTCTGGCCAAACGACACCACCTCGGACGACAAGTCCTCGAGTGTGAGATGGTCCAAGCTCTCCATGGCAACCATAGTCGGGATCTGGAGGTTGCGAAGCCTCTGAGACAGGGACATGGCAGGCTGATCGGATCGGTTGATCTGGCGTTTTGAACGTTTCGGCACCTTGAGCTTGGGCTGCATTGGTGCAGATGGCAGTGGTGACTCTTTCCTTCGACTGAGATTAGTTTTGATCCTTTTCCGGACTTCCATTTTGACTCTCATGGGAACCCTTGCAAACTTGACTAGGACACAACAGACCAGGCTGGACACTTGGTTTTGACTCGGTCTCATCGGACACGTATGTCTCGGCGCAACTCTGCATCCCAGTACTGTGACTGGAGGTCGACCTATCCATGGTGGCTTTTATATGCTTTTATGAGTTCATTTAAGTCCAACAGAAACAAACCCTTGGCAGTGAGTTGCAGGACACTGGTTGTTTCATCTGAGCACTGGACAAGGTCTGTGTTGCGCAGTCGATTTTGGCTTGCAAAGTCCGCGTCAAAGTGTTATTGATCAGGAATGGGTCGGGTACTATTGCTATCTTCAATTTCAGGTGGCCTAAGGGGACTACCAAGGCTTCTTCACTAGTCAGGGTAGACTGGTTCCCAAACTTGAACACAATGTGGCATGGACACCTGGACAACTTCTTGCGGATGTTGACATCGAGACTGCGAATTAGCTCACCCAACTGGTGACTGCCTATCACGGTCTTTGAGGCTCCGAGGTCCAAGATACATCAAGATACCATGTGGTCCATGAGATGCAAAACAGGCCGTCTCAACTTCTGCAAGGTGGATTTGGTTCGGATGCTTGTTTGTCTTCTGGACTCTCGGTGCAGTTTGGGAATCTGGTTGACTCCCCTGTGGCATTTCGGCACGGTGGGACAGCTGGCTATTTACACGATGCAACAAACGTCAGTTCAGTGTTTCCTGTGCTCGTGCTCGTTCATGAAGGGCTTGAGACTCATTCCTGAAACCCCAGGCTCTCAGGCGTTCTTTGGCACTTGATGGATTTTCTATACCTAACTTATCCCCATTAGATTCCCCATGAAAGTTAGATCTCTCACCACCAAATGTTTCACCAAAACTTACATAAACTGGCAAAGTGTCATCAATGGTTTCTTGGCTGGCAACCGGGAGCTGCAGAATTCCAGTGGCATGACATCTTCGGCATTGTCTATTGACACGGTGGTGGTTGGCATGCTTCCTGACATGGTCGACGGAGTGGACGATGGAGCTGCACTGCCTGAACCTGACTGGCGATATGGACATTCTGCGTTCCAATGTCCCTTGCGATTGCAGTTCCTGCAGTATGAGTTCAGGATCCGATCTTGCAGACTACGCTTTGGCCTTTGAGACCAGGAGTTCTTCCCCTTAGATCCGCCTTTGGCGTTCTGGGTCTTCCCCTTGGAACTGGAAAAACTACCTTTGGATGTACTCCAGAAACCTCGGTTCTTGAACTTCTCTGTCAATCGGCGTCTCGCCTCTGTGTAGGCGCTATACGCCGAGGCTAAATCAGCGTCGTCCTGCAGTAGATCAGAGGCGGCTGCCTCAAAGTCCGTCACCAGAGCAGCGTCTGAATCCCCTTCCTGCAGGAGGGATTCAGCAAAATCGTCCTCCATGACATCATCTTGGGCATGAAAAACTGGTTCATCGTCATCATCATGTTCGGCAACCAGTGTGGATGAACTGTACACCTTTTGTTTTGATGCAGACCTCTGACCTGTCATCTCCTGAAAAAAGGTGGCTCCCAAAATTCGCACTGATTCAGATACCTTTTGCACTGTGAGCTTTCCTTCCAGACTGTTGTCAGGTTCCAGAATAACTCGTTTCTTCTCCTCCGGGCTCAAAGTCGATCCCCTGAGCAGTACAAAAGCTTGCAAATCTTTCAGTGACAGCTTCTGCGCCAGGAATTTACTCCAGGCGATATCAGATCGTGCGATAGGAGTCATTTGATTCATCCTTCAACTGCGTGGTGTTGAACAACGCCTGTTCAGCTTCTTCGTATTGTCGCTCCAGCCCAATGCGACCCCAGTGACCACCCAAAAGTTCGATCAACTTCCGGACAAATGTTTCATCATTTTCAAGGAGTTCTGATTGGTGAATCTGAAGCTTCGCAAAAGCTGACCCTTGGCAGTTCAAAATCAAACGCATCACAAGCTCTGTTATCTTTGTTTTGGGCCATGCGGCCAACACCAATTCCACCTTCTGAGTGTAAATCTGTAAGGAATCCTTCGATGGATCAAACGTTGGGACCAATGTGGTAAGAGCACTACCAACTCCGGTTGTGGTCCCCCCGCCATCACCATCAGATGCTGCAGACATCCTGATGACCTCCCTGGATACTTCTTCGGCAGGCTAACCAGTGATATTTGTAGCTCGAGCCGGAGCTCCGCTACCACTTTGAATGGTAGGGACCCCCTTCCAACTTCTAAGACAGAATCCAAGCACCCTGATGGAGTAAAAGATGATACCCTGACCGTTCCAATCTCCAACCTCCAGGCACGCAGACACCTGTCTGTTTTCCCTTCGCTGCAGCACTGATTGATCCACAGATACACCTATGGAACTTCGGACGGCCTCGTCCTTCTTCCAACTTCCAAGCGAACCCGGTCGCAAGACACCGACGCTATGGCACCAAGGTGAATGCCCTCTATCCGCCCACACCTAGCTCCTAGCCGTGACACCTGCGGAAGTGATCGTGAGATCATGGTTGAAGAGACCTGTGGCAATGGTTGATGGCTTCAAGTGGTCTGCACAAATTGGAATCACAACGTGTTGTATATACATACATACTACATATACAAGTACGACATGTCTCGATACGACCCCCAAAGCAAGCTGTGCATATATTGAGATATATTGAGTATAGGAACACTCTCAAATCTAGAAAGTAGAAATGCTCATGTTTGATTTCCATTCAACATTTTGAGATGTTTGAGGGTGTTTACACTGCGAGCACGTGTCAGTTTGATACTGCCCCCAACACCCCAGCCAAGCCCTGCATACATGCACGCCACCATGGCCTCACAAAGTGAGGCTGTGGTAGAGGCAGGAACGAAACAATGAAGATCAAGGTCAAAACCCCGTTTTTCACATGTTATTGACAGTTCACTGTCTTTTTATTGCAATATCTTCAGGTGGGTACGGGATTGTATGGCCCCAAATGATAATAAATTAGGTGAATTGCATTGTATAGTTGTATAGTCAACAAAATGCCAAAATGGGATGGTTGAATGCAAAAAAAGGCACCGGTTTCTAAGTCTCTCAGGGAGCTACAGTAGCATTTCATGCCCTGCAAATCACAATGATTTCCAAACATCGGCAGTGCGAAGATCAGCACTCAAATCAGCTCTTGCGGCCCTTAGGATTTTTTTTGCAGCCATGACCTACCCCGCCACAGCCCACCCCTTCCAATGGCGGCCACAAAGCCACAGCCCCAAGACAGCCCTATTGGCTAGTCACTAGTAGGGATCCAGTGACCATCCTGACTTCACTGAAACACTAAATTACGAAATGATCTAAAGAACCTTTCAAACAAGAAAAACACGTGCTGAATTGATTGGCAAAGTTCAAACATATTCCGTTTCCTGCCAAATGCAAACGCCGAGGCGCACACACCAGGCCATCTCAAATGGTCTCTGGAATCCTTCTTGTAGATTTTCAAAAAGTCAAATCCTTTACAGCAAGCTTTCATGCTGCACTCTTCCAGATTCCATCTCATTCCACACACGTCCACACATCGCCACCGCCTCCTCATCCAGAGGCCCCACCTCCGATGCTGGCGGCTCTGCAGGACTTTCATCCATGCCAGGTGCGGTGGGATGCCCAAAGATCTGCAGCAGGTGGTACCTCAAATCATCCTGGTCCCTGACCTTCAATCTCAACACCTGCACACCCAGGTCCTCCAAGAACTGATCGCGCCGAGTGCGCACTGCCCGGTCCAACCGGGAAAGCTGGAGGTCCATGGGATCCACTTCCAAGTTCAGGTGAGGTGCATCGCCTTGCAGCAGTGCCAGACCAAGCAGTGGCCCCATCTGGTGACGCTTATTCACCAGGATGGATGGAAGGAAGTCTTGAACCGTTTCGGCGCACTGTTTTTGGAAATCAGCCTGTTCCAGCTGCGGCTTGGGGCTCAACTGTGTCCACCCTTGCTGACTTGCAACTCCAGCTAGTCCTTCCAACAACTCTGCGACTTCGGGTGACTCCAAGTCAGCTTGGATGAAGGCACGTGCAAGCAGCGAACCAGGAATAGGATGCATCTTCCCCAAACGCCGCGAGGCCTCCCTCGCGATGCTGATCAAAGGCAGCTCACCGTGCATCCCTGCTCGGACATATGCAAATGCAGTGTATCCAAGGTGGGACAACCCGAACAAAGAGACGGTAGCTGCACATCGAACACCCAATGCCTTGAACAGGTCCTCATTGCTGATCTGCAGTTCAGAGCATGCCCACACAATCTGGTCTACTGTGGATGGATCCAAACCATCAACCAGCTCAGCTGTACGTGCAACAACTGCTTCCATCAAATGTTGGTCCGAAACACGTGCCTTGGCCCAAGCCATGAAAATGTATCTAAGGTCGAGAGGTCTGAGTGTTGAAACATGCGGCAAGGTGGCACGCTCAAGAGCCGGCAAGTATGCACCAGGATTGTCCGACAGCCTCGACACCGCGTGCATCATTAAGGCTAACTGGTCACCCTTGAAGTCTGGACACACGCTCCACAACAGCCGCTGGGATGCAACTTCCAAGAGTTGTAGCAAGTGAAAGCTTGCTAGCAGCAAAGGACACCCGACAGAGGTCCTTAACCGAAAATTCGGCTGTTTTCAGATTTGCGGCCTTGCCAAGAGACTCAAGGAATTCCACATGTGTGCATCCGGACTGAGAAAAAGCCCACAGTATCGTGGCAATGGTCCTTGCATCGAAATGAAGCACAAACTGCAGACTACATGCCGCGATTCGATCAAACAGCAAAGGATCGAGGGCCCGCGACCTCGCCAATCCAAAGATGACGTGCAGCACTTCGAAGGATTTTTCAGGACCTTTGGCCACCCAAGCAAACGCCAAGTCCATCAGCAGCTGTTTGTCTTTGCAATGCAGCAAGCAAAGGCCATGAATTGTATATGAAATCCTGTCCTTTGGAATGGACGAAAGATTGCGACGAATTGCCTTGCACAAGGACTGCACCAGGGCATCATCTTTGCAATTTGCTTGGCCCCAAGTCAGCGCTACCTTGGACAACTCGTGGGGGCACAGGCTCTCCATGCGCTCCTCCATGACCTTTGATAGCACTTGGAACATCCTTTGATGGAGGAAACCAGCAGCAAGGCTGGCTTCCACAAATCCAACAATGTTGCATGTCTTCAGCTTCTTGAGACCATCAAAGCGATAGATATTCGTCAACATCACATCTGTTGCCGCTTTCAGCAGCTGCTTGTCCGGCTTTACTCCCGCCCTCTGAAGTGAGAGAATCAAATCTGCCCAAGACCAGCAGCTCAAACTACTAGGATCCGCCTGGACTCTCCCCATCATCACCCTCAGCATCTCTGGATCCCGCTGGCTCGCTTGAGAGAATGCACCTGCGATCTGCACCAGTTCCGCCATCTTCATCTCCTCCACTTTCTGCGTCACGGTGCTGCCGATGTCCCTCCAGGTAGCCTCATCCCTCCACCGAAGCGACGCCAGGCTCCTTGTGAGATCCACCAGGTCGCCACGCTGCAGCTGCTGCAGCCGCCCCAGGCAGTGTTGGACGGACGGCTGAAGACCTGCATGGCCATGAGACGAAGGTCCCGTGGCAGCCAATTTTGCCAGCTGGGCTACCTGTGCACATCTCGCCATGGGATGGAAGGATGGCCAGTGTTGGGAAGTCAATAGCCTGGAAAAACTGTTGCACGCGGACGCACTATGTCAAGATTCATGTTCATTGAAAGCAACTTTGAGAAAACATGGACACGCATTGCGGGGATTCTTGAGAGCAATGTTATTCAAGGTGTTGTTGTGCTGTACAGCCAGAATCTCAAGTTGCATTGCTTGGTTTCTATTTGGAGACATAAAGTCCACAGTGCTCACGTATGAAAAGCAATCTTGATCCGAAAAAAGGTTTCAAGAGCACACTCCAGTCATGGCCCAAGTGAGATGCAGAAGGATGGAAACTCCAGGATCTGTTTCTGCACGGGTTGGTCTTCAACCAGAAATTGCGATTCTCCAAACTCCAAACAAGTCTCCCCAAGACGGCTTCATGTCCCGCCTGCAAGGCAAGTCTCTGTGGAGCTCCATTCGGCACAGGCTAAATGGCCAGGATTTGCAGCCATGAACTTACTTTGTACTCAAAAGAGCGTCAACAAACATGGGAGAGCTGTAAGCAAAAAAAGGTGGCTGTAACCAACAATGACAATCTTCTCAACAAGAACAGCAATTGCACTGCATGACCAAAAACGGAGTACAGTCTGCCCCAATCTGAGAGCCTGAAGAACCTTTCTTGATTTTGACATCCTGTGTCGACTTGTTCTGGACGCTGCAGCAAATCCGTAACATGGTCTCCTTCATTGATCATGCGTTACACAACAGTCGGATCATCCATCTCTGTTGGATCTCAAACATCGTTTCTCTGAGCCGGGCAATCGAAGGGACTGGCAGCAATGACTACATCCCACCGAAACAGCTCCCGTAAAATCTCCCCAGTGTCGAAGAGCCATGCATTGATGAATGGTCAAGTCATAATTCTCCCAAAAAAACACTGATCATTCCGTTGTTACTGTTGTTCCACACATATGTCCTTCTTGGGATTATATCATACTAGTAACTAGTAATATATATATATAGATACAGATATTAAATCTTTATCCAAATCCCTCTTGGCTATTTTCTACCTGGAAGAATCAATGGCTGAGGGATTCCTCATGCATGTTTGAACCCCTCAGCAGCATTCACAACAGTGCCAGTCCATGAGCTCATCGAAGGAGACACGCGAGTTGGGATGCAGATTGTGCAGGGCATAGATCCTGTGGCGCATTCCCCCTCCGCTCCAGTGACTCCAGTGGAAGTAGATTTACAAATGGAAAAGGAAAGGTGGTGGGCTGAAAAAATGTGATAAACACTAGCACCAGGAAAGGGTGTAACCAGACCCTGGCACCCTTCCTATTTTCAGGCAGGTTGCGTCGACTGCAACATGGAGATGAATTGTCACTGCTTTTGATATGCCATGGAAATCGTCTCTGTTTCCGTTTGACATCTCGCAATGTTGCCCATTGAATATGGAGCAGGTTGATCTCCATTATTCTCAAACTCCCAATTCTTGTGGGCTCAAACCCCTTAAACTGAGTGAAACCATCAATTTTACAAAATGCAGCATCTCCATCCACCAGAAATCTGGACCTTTCCAAGTGCGCATCTCGATGAGCACCTTGGGCGGCAGAGCATGTTGGGCCGTGGGTCAAGTGGCTCAGTTGAAGCAGTTGAAGAGGATCACTTCTGGACTTTCAATGATTTCTATGTACCATCTGGTTATTTAACATAGCCATGGAAAATCACCATTTTTAATAGGTAAACCATCTATGAATGAGCCATTTTCCATGGCTATGTTAAATAACCAGAGGGTATATGTGTTGTTTCACGACATAGGGAAACCTCATTCAACAAAGCTTCGGTTGCCCTCCGGCAAGCCATACATGGAGGATTTGCCATGTTGGATTGGCGGGTCCCAGAACAGCTTGAACTGGGAGCCCTTGTACATCTTTAGCTCACGTCCAAGACTTCAACCCAATTCAACTTCAGGTGAATCAACGTGGCAATCACCATTCTACAGTACACAAGAGCGTCCACGCTAAAACTACGAAGCATGGAATCCTCAAAAATGGAAATATAAGTGGCAGAATGATGGCGGGTCTTGTCTTTGACACACTGAAAATGTCAATTTCCACGATTGAGTTTTGGGGTCAAAAATCGAGATTGAACACTGCACAGATTGAACACTGCACGTCACAGTTCTCTCTTGTGTGCGATTACCTGCAAACCATGAGAATAAATCTCTCATGGAGCATCCATATTCACAGATCCTGAAGTAGATACCAAATTGGACCTTTGACACTAGGAAACTCATACAGAAAATTGGGGGATTTCGTTTTACTCCAGGATGCTGACTAGTTGGATATGGGGTCAACACCTCAGACACTTGAGAGCCCATAGATATCCATCCGTCTTTAGCATCAGCATATTATATTATATAACTCAGCTTATATTATTATCAATCAATTGAAAAAACAACAACTAAACCTGATTCTAGTCATTTTCTGTGTCAACCATCCAATATATGCTAGATCCATATTCGATTTAACCCATCCTCGGCGTATCCAACCTCTTCAAAAACCCATAACTAATTGTAGAACCATCCAATCTCTCAGCATATCTCATCATATCTCACCGTTCTCTCCTCATGTTGGTGATTGCAGCTGGATGTCTTTGGTTCATTTCCCAGCATTTTCCCAGCATTTGCCCAGCATTTTTGGGATGATGTCCCTCCAAATCCACAGCATTTTCTGCTTGCGGCACTTCGCATGTAGGGCGCCATCCCGCGCAGCATCTCGGAGAGTTCCTCCCTGGACACGGACCTTGGGGATTTCTTCGGATGGGAAACCCCAAACAAAATGGATGGGAAAAGGTATGGAAGGGTTAGGTTTACAATGGTTCACTATAGAAGGTTGAAAAATCTAGATGTGGTTTACTAATGTTTACTATTGAAATTTTGAATTATCATGAATCATCTAGATGTTGATGATGTTAGATCCGTTTAGTAAGTCCCTTGGGTACCCAAACTGGTTTGATCAGGACAACCCGGTGACGTTCTAGCATGAGCAAACATGCCAATATAATCCACCATATGGATGGGTTGTGGTTGGCACCTTGGCACCATGTAAATGGCCTGCATTTTGCGTTACGGTACGTTAGTTCTGATATTATCAGGTTGGCTGATTTGGTCTGCGGTGGGTTGGAGTGCTGGGATGTTTATCAAAGGTTTGTTGGGACATCTCTGATGAATCTTGACAAGAAAGGTTTATTGTTCCGTAGGAAACTGATAAGTTGATGAGTAATCTATAGGAATTGCAGGGAACGTGCAATCGTGATGAAGACATATTGGACATGTGGAGTCTGGAACATCATGTTGAGCAGGATCCCTCGTGTGTCTTGGTGCCGGCAATCATCCCAAGACCAAATCACAAATGAAACGGCGCAACCTAATTGATGTAATTTCAGGTATGTTTTGCCCTGCTGTTCTGGTAGGTCAATAACGAACGAATCACCCATCACCCATCAGTCCTTTGTACGAGTACATCCCCTGACCCTCCAGTCTGTGCAGGTAGCACCAATCGACAAAAACTGAGGCCTCAACCCATCTTGCTCCTCATCGTACATCATGAACGCAAATCGCACCTGCGACCGCTTGGAACCGCAGCGGGCACTGGGATGATGCATGAACTTGGCATATGAATTGCCGAATGGGTTTATGTTTGGAAAAAAACCTGGCGATATGTCGATCATGATGCTTCCACTGGCTTCGAGGATCGTTTCAGTGGATGCGCGCATCTGCAAGGCTAGAAAGAATGGTGTGCTCGTTTAGTGAATAGCTACAGTGGATTTTGTGGATTCGGATGGGGTCAACATTGTTAACCCTGTTTTAAAGCATCGCAAATTATGTGTCCTCTATGAGTCTGTCCCAAAAAATACGCTACACAAAATTCCTCTGGGTGATCATCATTTTCCCAGCAAGAATTCTCATTTTTGCTGGTACAGTATCCCCTAGTTTTGGACAAGGCAATGGCTCCCAACTCCCAGTGAGCCTTGGTTTCCAGGTTCGTCTTTGCGAACCTGGCAACGTAGAAAACTGTCACTCGAAGCAAAGGAATTGAGCCGACCTCTATACATTCATCACTCAGCGGATGAACAGTCAAATGTCACATATGCTGAAAAAGGATGGTGGTTCCAGCCCACTTGTAAATATATGTTACTGTAAATATATGTATGTAAATATAACATCAAATGGGGAGTCCTATGAAATTTGACAGGAAACTCGGGAACCTTGGCGATTCTGGGGGTGCATGTGCGGGGACGTGTATACAATCAATTACTGCAATTGATGGGTCAAGATAAGAAGTTGGATGGCTTGCTGATACCAATAGTTGCCAAAAGCAACATTGCTAGACCATGAAGTCCACCACTCCATGAGTCAGGGATTCTATCATAATCAATTACCATCAATTATATACATAGTAATTACCATCAATTACCATCATTGACATAGTTGCTCACCATCCCATCCCAGCAACCACTGGCAACCACCAATGTTTTTCTCCGCGCGCTGCACTCCCAGGCTCTGCGAGTCGCCCAGCGTCATCAGTTCCCGCGTCATCTCCGAGACCAGCGTCAACGCGGAGATGCTCAGGGTGCAGGAGCCCTCCAGCGACTCCGCAGGGATGGGGCTGGAGGGTAGGCCTCAGGTGGCCCTAAGCTGGGAGAGGATGCGAATGGGATGTGGAAATGTATGAAATCTGTAGGTTTTGGGGGTGGCCAAAGATATCAAAAGATGGATCAAGGAAGATCAGTGGATGATCTTTCTATGATCAAAGGAAGTTTAGGGGGAGAAACTTCCGTGTTACGGACTTTTAGAATGTCAGGGAAAGAGTTAGTCAAAGAAAGAGTTAGCAAAGAAAGAGTTCGTCAGGGAAAGAGTTAGTGAGGGAAAGAGTTAGTCAAAGAAAGAGTTAGTCAAAGAAACAGTTAGTCAGGGAAAGAGTTAGTCAAAGAAAGAGTTAGTCAGGGAAAATGGGAAAGAGTTAGTCAAAGAAAGAGTTAGCAAAGAAAGAGTTCGTCAGGGAAAGAGTTAGTGAGGGAAAGAGTTAGTCAAAGAAAGAGTTAGTCAGGGAAAGAGTTAGTCAAAGAAAGAGTTAGTGAGGGAAAGAGTTAGTCAAAGAAAGAGTTAGCAGGGAAAGAGTTAGTCAAAGAAAGAGTTAGTCAAGGAAAGAGTTAGTCAAAGAAAGAGTTAGT